>CABHPH010143318.1:0-22853 GCA_902168325.1 Peromyscus nudipes
GTCCTCCACTGCTCCAGGTGTAAAGCTATTATGAAAAGGCACATTTGTCTTTCACCCCACCTTAGATGCACCGTTCTTGGGACACTCAGCTCTGGAAGAGCAGCGGGGGAATTTATTTACAGAGAGAGGAACCAGACTCCAGGCTTAGGGATGCTGAGGCCTGTCCCCTGTGTAGGCAGCCCCTGGATAGCTCTCTCTCTCTCTCTCTCTCTCTCTCTCTCTCTCTCTCTCTCTCTTTCTCTCTCTCTCTCTCTCTCTCTCTCTCCTTCTCTCTCCCTCTCTCCCTCCCTTTCCACTGATGGCCTGTCAGACACCTGCACTTGTCCCCTTTGCCCTGACAAATAACTCAACCTGCCAGGCACCTTCCAGGAGCCTTCTCAGTCTCTGCTCAGACAAGATACGTTGTCTTTAATTCTCTTCCCTAATTTACCAACCAGCCCATCGCCAGCACATCGTGTTCACTTGGATCAGTGCAGATAAGCACAGTAGCTATGGACACCTCAGCCTTCGTGCCCTGCCTGAAAACCTCCAGGAGCTCCCTACCCTGCCCCTCTGCAGAGGCTGAGCACACCCTGTTGGGTTATCTGAGGCTTAGGCAGAGTGGGAGGAAACCTTCACCCAAATCTCTGACAGAGCTAAATGGCCTGGAACCCACTCGAAATCGCCGGTCGACCAAAATCTTGGCACTCCGAGCAAGAAAGAATGTATGGAAAAGGGCAGGCTTGGAATGCCAGGGCCGTTGGCCTAGGCAAGTGGGAGAGCCACGGAGGGTGTCGGGGAGATGTTGCTGACTTCGGGCCCCTCTGGCAGACCACCCAGAAACACAGACGACACACAGCAGTAGCATGCAGCTGCACACCTTAGCGGCAGACACAGGCAGTTCTCTGCCCTGGCTACAGTCTGCCATCCCCTCCCCGCATGGATCTTCTGGGGGGTAATTTAATTCCTTCACAACTTGGGTTCTCATATTTCCTGAGCCCTTACTGGGTGAAAGAGCTTAGCCAGGGTGGGTACGGGGTGGGTGCAGCCCATGATAGGCACTCCATAAATATCTTTGAACCATGAATTAATTCCAGTGTTGTTGCTTCCAAAAGTATGTTCTCCCGGGACACTTAACCCCGTGAGCTCGAATCCAATACCTATAAAATTGAAATCACAATAGGAACAAAGGGAAGAGCCCTTCGTAAACTCCAGCTGAGCACTGCTAGTTGCAAGGCAGGACACCTGACTGTGAATCTGTGGTCTCCTGCCTTCCTACCAGGCTTCCCAGTCAGTATTCCTCTTAGATCGCCTAGAAATTCAGTGTCACACCCATTCACTGAACAACAGTTAAGTACCCAGTGTGCCATAATACATAGACCATTCCTCTGTCCTCAGGGTGCCTAGTGGATGAAGAGTGAGAATGGGAAACGGATATCCCACCAGGGAACACTCCGATCTGGAGTGTCTAATATTCAATCACGTACTCACTACTCGCTGAGGGCCAATCACTGCACAGGAGATGCTTCTTGGCACTGGGGATTGCTTGCTGGGCAGGCTAACGTAATGAGTCAACGCCGCTTACTTCTCATTGGACAGTCCTGGTTGGGCATGTCAGTTGCTGGGGCAACTCTACCGAACTTAGTCGTTCAGGAGAAAGCCCAACTTTCTCTCCTCTTGTGTCTCCACCATTTCCCAGGGCCTTATCGTTATTGGGCAGGAGGTGAAACTCACAGGAATGGGCAGAGAAGGTTCACACAGCCCGCTGCATTATATACATCCACTAGAATTCTGTCAACTAGCGCTCAGGCGCACATAACTAAAACAGATCTGAAATAATCCACCTCGTTCCCAAGAAAACATGGGCATCAGGAGGCAGCTAACTGATGCTGATTATAAAGACATACCAAGAGGCAAGACAGTATCCCTGCCCTCAAAGAGCTCTGTGTCTGGGGTAGGGGGGTAGGGGGTATGATGAACAAGTCAACGCGTAACAACCAGTGCCATCTCCCACAAGAAGATAATAAAATAGAGGTGCTACAGTGCCTGGGGTGGGCAGGCCCCTGTTTTAGATGGAGAAAGGGTTGATCTGACCAAATGACAAACAACTGGAACCCATATGGGAACGAGTTAAGGGAGATTACAAAAGGCACAGGCCCTGAGAGGAGCCAAGGATGGTGGGACCTGCCGTAGAAGAAGGGAGACCACTGGAGAAGAGCCAAGAAGACAGGGAAGGACCATACTGTCGTGTCTTAGAAGCCAAGCTAAAAAAAAAAAATGGATTTCAAATATAAACTATGTGTGTGTACCCACGTCCACCCGCACGATGTATTCATTAACCCAGTCACTGCCCTTCTCCAAATTTGCCACAAATCCAGGTTCCCACATCAGCGGGCTTCTAGCGGGGAGGCAACATCAGGATGCCTGAGGACAAGAGAAAGGGAGAAGCCTGTCAGGAGGAACTTTCCTTTTCTACCTCAACAGAAGGGCTTCTGCAGCCGGGTTCTACCATCTTCATGGCTCCTGCTGAATAGGCACGCTGTGGTCCGGCTTTCACTAGGAGATTCTAGACTTTGGCCTCCATTGGCATGACTTCCTTTCTTTGTCCCATTGGCCTAACCAACTGCCGATGGAGTACCAACTCTTCTTGCTAATACCTGCACTGGCTTCTCAACCTTTCAACCACCTGTGTAGCCAAGACCTACCTGCAACGCCCTCCGTGTAGACATAGGAAGGGCTTCAGTTCCTCAGCTGGACCCTAACGCCCGACGCAAAGCACATGTTTTGGGAAAGTTCTGCAGCGTGAGGTGCCAGGTCTCACTCAATGGGTTTTCTGCTTACTGCTGTTGCACCCATACATGTTTCTTACCGTGTGGTTCCAAACATTAGAAGTCTGGCTTTCACTGAGCTGAAAATCCCGTGAGTGGAACTGGAGAATCTGTTTGCCAGGCTGTAAGGGCTGCACCCGCCCATGGCTCACAGTCCTCTTGCCTGAACTTTAAGCTAGCAATGGAGGTGGGACATTTCTCAAGATGCCCCCACTCCGCTTGGACCCTGCTGGTCCCTGGTCATGACTGTTTGTAATGACGTTGGTGTTAACACAGACAACCCGTATAGTTTCCCGTTCGAAACCAGCTGCCACAGGCCTAATTCTATCTGGAACTTTAACTGACCCTTGCCATGTGAAATAACACGTTCATAGGTTCCAAAGATTAGGACAGGGACATTTATGTGAACCACAATCCTGCCCACAGGATCATGACCTCGTAAGCTAGTGACAGGGAAGAGGGCGTCAGCAGGTTTGCTAAAGGGACAGCAGTGTGGTACTGTATGCGGTACCCATGAGAACCTATGCCTGCGTGCTGAAATGAAAAGTAGAGACAGGAGTCCTTTGGTCTCTTGGCTCAGAGATGTTCTCCTGTGAGGCTTGAAACATGACTTGCGGTGGCAAAGTCCTCGGCAGGCACGTGCGCTTGCCTGCCATGCCTGAGATGCGGTGGTGGGACACAGCTCCTGTTTGTCTCTCACTCAGACACGTAGGTTTCTTATTTTCCCCAGGAAAAGGTTCATTGTGGAGAGGGGAGTGGGTGAAGGCAAACTCTTGGCTGCCGCACGTGAGGCCCATCAGTTGCAATTCAGAGACAACTGGAGTTGACGCAGGCATCCTTTCCAAATGTAATCAAACGCCTCCTGTTGCCAGACGATGTGTTATTCAGTGAGGTTCTGGTGAGGGTTGCTGAGAATCTGAGATGCCTTCTGTAACTCTATCAGATGGGTCCTGGGAGGAGAAGGAGGGTGGAGAGGGACTTACTTCACCGGCAAGTTAACTTCCAAAACTGTTACGATTCCCCAAAGGCCCTTGTTACCAGCTGCTGAGGAAGAGATCCCTAGAGAGGGGGCAGGTGATGACACTCTTGTGGGAGGGTAGGCCATGGGAAGGACCCACAGACTCTCAAGGAATGGCTGCTGAAACAGAGATCCACAGAACGGTGGCAAGCCAGAGAACAGGGTGGGAGAGTAGGCCATGGGCAGGACCCACAGCATAGACTCTCAAGCGGCAGCCTGTGCCCTGCTAACCCATTTCTGTGTGTTGTAGGTAAGTTTGAAGAGGACAGAGCTTGGGTAAGTACACACACACACACACACACACACACACATACACACACACACCCTGGATGACCTAGGCAAAAGAAGATGAGAAAATCTTTGTCAGTCTGATCTGTGGTGAGGGAAACATCTGTCTTCAGGGGCCCAGGCTGGGAGTGATTGTTTTAGTAGCTACAGCCAAGAGGCCTGAGTCCTGGGAACCTCTCAAAAGAGTCTTTGGGACAGACACCTGTCAAGAGAACATGTCTTGGCTGGGTGCCTCCAAATACTGCTGTCAGTTGGGAACATGTTTTAGAAAGATCTACAGTATAAAATTGTGGTTAAGCAACATGCGAATGATGGCATAATTGTATCTTATCAGCATAAATACAGTGCATTCAAATGTTTCCTTTTTATAGGCACTTTTTGGTGCCTGAGAACGTTCAAGGAATAAGAGCTATTAACTCACTCAAAAATGGACAACGGCAAGCTGGAGATTCAGGAAAGAGTGACAAGACGCTTGGGGGAAAGCTGGGGGCCGGAGGGAGATTGACTTCCTACTGCCTGTCCTTTGGTACTTACTTCATTTTGCACCTAATGCATGTGTTATCTATAAAAAGAAAATTAAAGTTTTAATATACAGAATAAGTATAATTTCAGCTCCAAAAAAATCAGACAGAACAAGGAAATTACAAGGAAATTTAAATTGTATTCAACTCCCTGTAATGAAACTGTCTCAGCCACAACCTTGAGATATTTTCTACATCTTCCTCAACAAAGAGTAATAATAATTGGAGCCTTTTAAATGATTGTAAGTGATGACTTGACCGATCAAGAGAGGCCAGGGTTGGTTATGAGGCTGCTGCAGTCATCCACAGGTCAGACTCAAGCTGGTGAGGTGGTCTTCACCCATAGGCAATTTCTATCTCCCAATTTCTATCCTTTACTCAGCCATAGTGAAATGTGAGCATATTGCCCTGGGTGCTGGCTGGGTTTCAGCATAGGTCACCATCACATATCAGCGTCTGCCCATCAGCGAGCTCTTCTTAGCTCGGTACCATCTGCATTTCTTAAGCATCTGAAAGCTCTGGCCCCTCAATTTTTGGTTAAGCTATGTGCTGCGATAAGAGTGGGTCAGGAGTGACTACATCTGATCTATTCCTTCCTTTGATAGAGTTCCAAGGGAGGCAGCGTATATGAATCCACTTGGATCTTAAAGTGATAATGCCCTTCAAACGAACCATGACATATGACTATAGGAAGCAATAATTCCTTCTTTGATCAGCATCTGGCTTCCCTCTGACCTTGACAACACTGTTGTGCGTCATGTTTTCATGTTGGGGATTTTCTGGCTCAATTCAGTGTCACAGTGACACAGAGAACAAACAGAGTGCCATTGGGCTGATAATAAGCTGAGCTTAATGCTACTTTGGAAGCAGAATACACTGAGGAGGTTACACTTGCACAGATTCTGAGGGACAGGTGGCATTCAGCTGACTGGAAGGGAAGAGTGACCTCAGAGTAGGGCACGCTATGTGAGGATGGACTTGTCTGAACTTCAGACTTCATGTGCAATGTGGAAGGTGATTACACCACTAATCCAAGAAGCTACTGTGTAGCCAAGTAGCACACTGAGTGGTCCAGGGACATTTCTACATACAGCTGCCCACAGACACCGAGCTAAGGAGAACAGGGCCAAGACACACACTCCGGGTTTGGGGGTGGGCATCCTTCACTCCTATCCCACACGGCATGCACAAGGTGAAAGCAGGCCAGAAACAAAAGCGTCTACAACCATGACTTACATTCTCCCTCTTGAACCTGACCTGCAACTCCAGAGGCTTCTGATGGAAAATTCTACTTTGGCTGGGTGTCATGGCATAAGCTGATCCTGGCACTCGGGAGGTGGAAGAAGAATTATGAGTTTGAGGCCTGCTTCAGTCACAGAGGGAGATCTTGTCTGAAAAAAAAAAAAAAGGAAAGAATAGGAAGGAAAGAAGAGAGGAGGAGGAAACTGTGGTTTGAGCCTGAACTACCTGAGCAGCATTCTGAGCGGTCTGGAGCCTGCTGGCCTGCTGTCTGTTTGGTAGGGCCTGACCACTATGGCTCCAACCAGAGGATCTAACCCAACTGGACCTGTGCCATCGAGAAGGCCATCCACCCTAGTCCTAACTGGCAAGAGCTCGGGTCATCTATTCCTAGGAAACTGTCAGCTCACCCAATGCCTCTCTCAGTTCTGAGGATCTCAGTTACTGAAGACACAGCCACTCAGACACCCTACAGGATGACAGGCTTATGGAGGAGAGACGCAACCCAGAGCCAAGCTACTCCCAGGTACACGGACAGTCAACTAAAACTCTCTTGACTTTGTCGAATCACGTGGTACTTTCTTTGAGGGGCTTCTGTATATACTGGAGAAATGCAAAGTAACTCCCAGGGCAGAAGAATGAAGGTCTTCATTGTTTGATTTTTATCCTGTCAGGGGACCTATGATGTCACCATTACCATCCTTGACAAAAAAAAAAAAAAAAAAAAAAAAGCCCAGCAGTAAAATATCTGTTTCTTCAATTTCTCAGGAAAAACAAACAAACAAAAACAAAAAATAAACAAACAAACAAACAAAAACACCAAACAAGAAATAAACAAGAACAACAAAACCCCATACATTTGTTCTGGTTTCTTCTTAGTGCTATCGTGTCTTCCACATGCATAACTCTTAGTCTTCCTAGCAACCATGAGGCAGTGTGTGAACACTATGGAGGATGGGAAGAAGGATTCATGGAGAACCCTGAGGCTCTCACAGGCTAGTTAAGCTGATGAGGATCACAGTCGGTCAGTGCTAACGTAGAGATCTGCCTGGAAATCTCAGACATTCTGCCTATCCTGGACTCCACAGAACACCCTATTTTTAGGTCTTAGGAGCTATAGGAGTCTCTGTGGTACCTGGTTCATATACCCACTCCCCATCATGTCCACTCTGAGATCCTTCGCTTGAACAATCCATCTGCAGATCCCCCTCTCTTCCCTCCTCTTCCCTTGGCAATACAACCGAACCTGGAAATTCTCAAGTAGAGGCAATTTCTTGCTTGGGGAGCATCTGGCAATGTCTGGGGTACCCCAGTGGGGAGGAAAACATGGGCATCACTGGGGGTATATATCAGAGATACGGCAGAGCATCTACACGGCACAGAATAGCACCCACAACAAGAAATCATTGCACCTCAACCAGTCATCATTGTTGGGGATCCCTGGGTAAGAATGAATAAGCCTCCATCCCCACATGACATGCCCACAGAAAGCTGTCTCCTTTCTTAAGCCAATAATGCATATTTTGCCAATTTTTTTCCCTTCTACCACAATAAGGGTCTGTCATTCAGAGACGGAGAGAGAAATCAAGGTCCAGAGGAAAGAGATGACTGCTCAAGGTCTCCCACATAAACTCGATAGAGAAAGAAATGCTACTCCTGCCCAAGCTGAGACACTTCCTACCTCCCCATGCTTTGCTCTCCCCACACCAGATTTGCTCGAAGCCTTTTCTGACTCACTGATTCAACAAAATGTGATCTGGAACTACTCACTGACACAGACCTGCTTATCACCCATTCTAGTACAAAACTAGCAGCCATGCAGACCGAGGCAGGCAGCCGCTACTTAGAGCTTCGGTCTGCCGAGGCAGACCCATGCCTACGGCAGAGGTGTGCGCTCTCTCACTCTCTCTCTCTCTCTCTCTCTCTCTCTCTCTCTCTCTCTCTCTCTCACACACACACACACACACACACACACACACACACACAAATCTGGAAACAAACTGACGTCATTGAAGCCCTCGAGTCTCAAATGACTGAAAATGAAGAAGTTTCTTAGAACTGAAAGATTTTTTTCTTTTTGATTTTTCATAGCTTGTGCTGTTGATGCTTGTTCGTTTTGTTGTTTCTCAGTCAGTGGAACAGGGATGGTCAGGAAAATTCTCTAGGATCTGTGGTTTCACTTTCGGAGTCTACGATTTGGTCCAAGCTTCTTCAGGCCTTCACAGAGGCATTGAGAGTGTTGAGAATCCAAACCTGTTTACGGCCAGTGTGGATGCAGGAGACGCTCAAGCAGTGTTTCCTGAGCAGAGTGATTCCTGTGACATATTTATCCAATGAGCGCCGTCCAGACACAAATAGTAGAGTTAGAGCCTGGGGCAAGAACAAGGCGGTTCCCTCCCTAGACTCCTAACAATCTGGCTAGGGACCTGAAGGAATAAATAGTTTTCTTCTCCTCAGAAGCATCCCTTGAACTCACTGGGGGACCCAGCTCTAATTGTATTCTTTTCCTACACTATCCTTGCGTTTTCGTCAAACGGCTACTTATTATTCAGCAACAAGACCAGATGCCACTCCCTTCCGAACACCTCAGAAATCTCCCCCACGTAATGAGGATGTTTGTTAAATGCGTCTCCCGCTTCTCCAGACATGTAAGACATCCAGTAAGGACAGTAACTTCTTGTAGGGAGTAGCGAGCCAGGTTATTAGGAGGTATTCTTGATGCTACCTTAGCTGCGTTACTTGCTGATGCCTTGAGTAGTTCCCTTAACCTTTCTCTGCGTCCGGTTTCATCATCTGTTGTAAGCATGAAGTGTCATGAAAGATTGGGAGAGTATGACTCAGTGGGAGAATACTTGCCCTGTATGTGCAAGGCCCTGGATTTCATATCCACCAATGAAAACTAAAAAAGACGTAGTGTCATAAGCCATGTGCAGGAACTGGCATATGACAGCTGTCCCATGCAAAGTTAGCTCAAGCATCAGGCACTAAGTTCTTTGTACGGCAGAAGACCTTAAAATCCAAGTGATACAGGTAGGTCTTCCTAAAAGTCCATATGATAGCAAGTAAGCAGGAAAGAGACCTCAACGCACATCAGGATGTTTACCATAAGAACTATCAGGGAGCCGGTAAAAATTATTTCTGAATGGGTGCGTGAACTCTCTACTCTTAGAAAAGATAGAACTCTAACTAGCCTCTAACTTAGTCAGAGGCTAAGATGTTCCAAGCAGCCAACCTGTATTGGGCCTTCCTGGAAGAGGTGGTGGCTTAGCTTCAAGAGCAAGGGAAGTGACAGCCCTCGATGAAGTCATACTGTTGTGTGGCAGAAGGATGAGACTTCAGATATAAACTTGGGATGAGAGAAAGAGGGTGGGTGCATTAGCGGAATTCATTGGAAAGCTAATATCAAGCTCTAAAGGGCTTTGAATTCCCAAGACAAGGGTCTGGCTTTCTCCCTGAGGACAAAAGGGAGCCATTCAAGGTTGTGAAAGGGACAGCTTCTACTCATTGGCTCCCTGCTACTGAGTTGCTAAGCCTGGTGAAAAGAAACAGTTGAAGAAGGAATAGTAATTGGACGTGAAGTGTGAGGGGTTAGAAGCATAAGAAAGGGATTATTAAGGTGAAGCCTTTGTGAGAGGGAACGAAGGGGCTGACACTGGAGCACCCCTCCACCAACAGCCCCACATCATGTCTTCACGTCTAGCAATGTGTCGGTTTTCTTCTCTGAACAGTGCAGCGCTTAAAAGGCCCAGGAACAGTGTGGTCATTCAGCAAGCCTTCAGAAAATGTTGATTGAAATGGAAAGTTGTAGACAGCTGTGGACACAGCATGGAGCATGTATTTGGAAGGAAAAGTATGGCAGCTGGGAGGCCTGTTAGGAATTTTTTTTTTTCTCTTTGCCACAGCTCATATGAGAAAAGGCAGGGCCGGAAGAGGGGCAGTGGGGACGAGAAGGAAGAGGTAGGACTGAGCAGAAATTGAAGAAAAATGAGACTTGTTGAAGGGGAGGCCAGCGGCAGAGGAGGAGTTGGGTGTCAAACTCTACCGAAGATGTGTCTGGTTGCATTGAAGCACGATGATGCCATGACCTGTCTACTCACGTCACATGGGCACCATACAGGTCGGAATTCACCACATGTCTGCGGAAAGGATGCATGAGTGAAAAAATGCATGGATAAGTTCTTGACACTAAATAGGACTTAGCAACTCAGTCTTATGGGGGTTGAGGGGAAGTGACAAATCGCCAGCTCTTTTGATCCATATACGGACGAAAAGCGGTAAGGTGACAACTTATAACTTTTGATCCCATAGTTGCCTGGTGGTAGATTTAAGGCATGAAACTAAATCTCTGGACTCGCAGGCTAGTTTCTTTCCAGTATGTGATATGGTTATTTTCTTCAATTCTTAAAAAGAACTTCAGAGGAAATGGTATGCATGAATATCATATACCACTTGTAATTTATTTTTTTAACTAAAAGCTACATTGGGAATTTCATTTCCGTTTCGCTGATTAAAATAGGAATTTTGAAAGTCATGCATATTGATTGAGGCATCCTTGGCTTTGGGGCCAAATTGTTCCAATAACTGTTACCTTCTGCAATCCCATTTCCCCAGACATTTCTCTCTGGCCCACCCAGATCCAAGAGGCCTGGCCTGGTGAAATGTGCAGGAGTAGCTAGCGCTGTTCCGGCCCAAGACAGCTCTGAGCACAGCTCATCATTTGCAAAGGTAAATTTTGCCTGAAATAAATATTCACATAGTAATTTCATCAATCCATTTCCAGAAGGTGTGGCTTTAAATTTCCTAAAGTTGGACCAAAAACTAGTCCTGACGTATGTCCCTGCTTTGTGGATATTGAGTGGTCTCTGAAGCCCTTGACCACCCTTGCTGCCCTGGTGGGTAATAGAAAAGGTTTAGTCTGTCCTCTATAGAGTTTCCATCCTCACTGAGGAGGGGAAAACACTTGAAAAAAAGTAACAACCCAGCTTCTGTGCAGTGTCTGTTTCTTTTCCCAGGAAACCCTCGGCCATTAAACAGCTGAGTGAATGCCACCTCCGAAAGCTGTGGTTCTCGTTCCCAGTGGGCATGTGAGTGTGCCTCCCTCATCTGAGTCAATCATCATTAGTCTCTGAAGGAAGACAGAGGACATTCCTTTTCACTTTTCTTTTGTTCCACGGGGAAAGTAGTGTGGTGGACAGAGAATCAACACATTTAAATTTGAGGTTCCAAGATGGCAGAATACACACGGAGTGGAGGCAAAGCCTTACCTTCCAGCACAGGGGAGACTGATCAGGAGCCTCTTCACAACTCTCTTCTCTCCTTTCCAATTCATCTTCTGTACTAAACCAGCTGTTATAAAGCTTGAATGGTTCTCAGCTTGGGCAATGTGCTTTACTAACGGCAATAACAAATATCTGGTGAGTGTTTACTCTGTGCTAGGCCCTGCTCTTATTAATTTACGTGCTTTACCTTATTGCATGGTGGCAGACAGGAGATCTTGGTTCTGGCATTCAGCAGCTGTCACAAGAAGCTGTGACAGTTCTGCTGCTGGAGGACTGGATAGGGGAGAGACAATCAAACAATTGCCAGTTGGAGTAGAGACCAGCATGATCTTTGGAAAAGGAATGACGCAATTCCTAATAAGATTATAAATGCATGGTTTCTTAGATTTAACAACCTTAACCTCCAGGAATCCATGCTATAGCAAGAGTGGCAAAAATATGCAAGGATTCATGCATGAGGCTGTCTGTGACAGTGTCACTTGAACAACCAAACAAGTCAAATCATTGTGAATGTCTGTCAACAGTAAAGCAAGTGGCAAGATATCCAGTCCATAGAATGCTAGACTTCAAAATAAGATGTGGAAATGGAGTTGTTTTCACAAAATATTTTAAAATTAAAAAAATTATATTTTGGGACTGGAGAAACAGCTTAGCAGTGAAGAGTGCTTACTGCTCTTGCATAGAACTTAGGTTTGGTTCCCAGCACCCACATCGGGCAGCTCACAGCCACCTGTAACCCTAGTGACAGAGAATCCAATGACCCCATTTGGCCTGCAGGATTACCTACACACATATGGAACACATAGATAAACTCAAGGCACTCATGTCATGTAAAATAAATTAATAAATAGATCCTTCAAAGAAAAAAAGTATGTGTTAGTATTTGCTATGAATAAGAATGTCAGTGTAATGCACACATCCGTGTGTTTCACTCAGGAAAATGCTCTTTTTTGGTGGTGACATGTTCAGTGCACGGTCCAGTCTAGACTGGAGCTTGCAATTCTCCTGCTTCATCAGCTCCAAGTAAAACATCTTGACTGGTAAACGTTAACAGAGTGGAGGGGGAAATCTTACACCTTTCAAGCTCTTGTTAAACGGGAGAAGGCTAGCTTTTACAGTTTACTGCCCTTTCTCCAAGATGAGCCAACTGTTGAAATGCTTCCTTAAATGCCGTTGCGTGAGGAAGATGGCCCTGACAGGAAGCTTTTCCGACCTAGCTCCAGGGAGACAAGCCAGATGGTGGTCAGTGCTGAAGAGGCCCCTCAGAGAGAAAGTGGGTGGCGGCTAAGATGGCAGGGACACAAAGGGAGTGCCTGAGCTGACACAAAGGGGAAGGCCTCTGCAAGAAAAAGCCGCCGCCAGTGAGGACAACTGCCTTCGGGTTCTCACGGGGTTGGGCATTTGCGTCGCTTTAACTCCTTCCCAGGCCCAGTTCTAGGTGCTCTTCCAACTTGTCCAACTCCTACAGATCCCTTCATACACAAACGTTCTTTGAAAACGTCAGCTGAGCAGATGACGTGTGCACTCCTTCAAGCTCCTTCTGACTAGCACGTCCGCTATCATCTCTGACCGATGTCTGTTTCTTCCTGATTTCTTCTTCACCTACATGCCTTGTCCGGCCTGGCCTGCGTGCTACTATCCAACTTCCATGTCAGTTCACACCTTTCACCTTTCACCTCTACCTGCCTTACCTTGGATTCCGACACTTTGTCTGCCTTGTGGGTCCTACTCAGCCTTTAAGGCTGTTCTCAGATGTCTGTCTCCCTTCCTAAATACCTTGCTTGCCTCACAACAGAACCAGCCATGCTCCCTGTTGAGCTCTGAAGCACTCCCTTATGTTGGGCAGGGGAAGCTGCCTTCCCACTGTTCTCCCCAGAGGACACTGAATGTGTGTCTGCTCTTGTCTGTATCCCCTGTCTCCATCACGGTGACCATGCAAGGCAGATGCTCAAAAGTGGGTGAAGAAGTACCAAATACATGGATTCTCAGTCCCAGATTTGGCCTAGCTTTTGTTCCAAAGGTCTCTTTGCACAGAAAACTTTCTCCCTCGAGCATGTTTTTCTGCTGGTTGAAGATCTATGGGACTGTCCTGCTCCAAATGACTATTGCTCTACCCATAAACATGCCCAAGGACTCTCCTATGGATTGGTTCTACTAGGCTGGGCTGACTCCTAGGGGGTCTTTGAAACCTGTTCAAACTCCAAGGGGCTGAATCTAACTGGGTTCTCAGCTGAGCCTGGGACAGAGCTAGTGGCCAGGCCAGCAGAGGGGTGTGATCACAGGGCTGTTCTGAAGGTAAAAGGCCCAGCCTGCCCGGCAGCCACTGCCTCTTTAACAGTACAATGATCATGTAAGAGTCCTTGGCCTGGCCTGGCTCAGCCGGCCACTGATCACTGGCAGTAGCACTCCACCCAGGCTAATTGATCTGTTTCTGTCCTCTGATGGCCCCGGGCAGGACTCAGCACATTTTCCTCTGTGCCCAGATCTTCCTTGTGCCAGGTTTACAAAAGCAAGCCTCTTGAGCTGAGTGGCACAGGGATGCTCGAAGTTGTCCTACGTCTTGTCCCCGTTCCTTCTCACCTTTTCAAGCCTTTCTCTCACCCCATCTTAGCTGTGTTTCTCCCTGGGATGCTTCAGCTTTTCTTCATTGTAGTCTCCCTTCCCTCCCCTTCCCTTCCCTTCCCTTCCCTCCCCTTCCCTCCTCTTCCCTCCCCTTCCTTTCCCTCTCCTTCCCTTCCCTTCCCTTCTCTTTCCATCCCTTCCCTCCCCTTTTCTTCCTTCCTCTCTTCCTTCACTTCCTTCTTTCCTTCCTTCCTTCACTTCCTTCCTTCCTTCCTTTCTTCACTTCCTTCCTTCCTTCTTTCCTTCCTTCACTCCTTCTTTCCTTCCTTCCTTCACTTCCTTCCTTTCTTCACTTCCTTCCTTCCTTTCTTCCCTTCCTTCCTTCCTTCCTTCCTTCCTTCCTTCCTTCACTCCTTCCATCTCGCTCTCTCTCTCCTTCCCTTCTCCTAACCTAGTGCTCAGTCTTCCTGTCTCTGTTTGGTACTCTCTATACCCCATACCATACCTTCTTCTCCTTCCTGTCTACTGGACTTCCGGTCACTCCCACCCTGAAGCCGGCGTCTCTTCCCCCCTGTGCTTGCCCGCCCACACTCCTGGGCAGAAGTCAGGTGGTGTTCTGTGTTCTCTGCTGCTCTGCCCTCCCCTAAGCACCAAAGCCAAGAGAAGATTGTTTCCGGCTCCCATCCAAGCTGCTTCAGGCCCAGGTCCTTTGCCACACTCCCTTCCCAGTGGCTCAGCTGACCTATGCTAATGCACAGAGCACAGACCCAGGACCTTGGCCAAAGTCAGTAGGGGGTTGGCTCATGGATGCCCTCATGCTGAGTCTGGCAACCCAAAGTTTATGAGTTGTCTTCTTGCCCTTTCCCCCATATCCTGTCAGGGTCACTCTGTGTACTCAAGCTACCCATGAGTGGCCATGGGTAAATGCTATGACTTTACCTTCATAAAGATGTCAGATGAGAAACTTGATGCATCCACAGCCGATGGAGCTGCCCATTCTTTGTAAACCCAGAACCTTGCACATGCTAGGCAAGCACTCTACCACTGGCCTGTCCCTTGAGTCTGGCCCATTTATTTTAAAATCCATTCTGCTTCCTTATATAGAATGAAACATAGGACTCTACTAAGTGTCCCATCTCTGAGGCCACAACTCATG
Source organism: Peromyscus nudipes (assembly GCA_902168325.1). Lineage (NCBI taxonomy): Eukaryota > Metazoa > Chordata > Mammalia > Rodentia > Cricetidae > Peromyscus > Peromyscus nudipes. Next base: position 14,871 of record CABHPH010143318.1, read on the forward strand.
TATGGATGGAGTGCTTTCTTCATTTACGCATCCAACGAAGTGTACCTCAGGATCCTTTATGTCTCTGAAAATAAAGTTGGTCCCAGTTTTGAGTGTTTGCAACTTTTTATTAAAGGGGAAGAGCAGGCACACAGAACTATAAAAAATATCTGAGATAATTGTTAAGAAAGAACCAGTGAAGTGACGTAGAATACAGATGTGTCCAATGAAAAGAAACACAGAGTAGAGTGTATTGGAACTGAGTCTTGAGTTTTTATACAAACAAGCAAATAAACAGACTTTCCAATCATTTGTGTGTTTGTAAGGCAGGGAGACTGGCTTTATTACAAAAAAAAAAAGTAACAAATGACTTTCAAAAACATCTATAAAGTGAATGTTGCCCTAACAAAAACTATTGGTCAGAGATTTAACCATTCTGTGCCACTGCCAAGCTCTGCTGACATTTTTAATTAAAGTAGAAGTGTTCTGGGCTTGAGAAATGACTCTGCAGTGGTTAAGAGCACGTACTGCTCTTACAAATGACTGACGTTTGAGTCCCAGCATCTCCATCCGGAGCTCACAGCCACTGTAACTCCAGCTCCATGGGATCTAACGTCCTCTATCTGTATTCCACAGGCGTCCCTATTCATGTGTACAATCCACAAACACACATGCAGAGAGATTTAAAAATAAATCTTTATTTTTTTTGAGAATTTTATACACAAGTACGATGTATTACATCATTTTCATACCTTCCTCTCCTCTCCAAGTCTGCTCCTGTTTCTACCCCTCTTGAATTTGTGACTTCTTCTTCTATAATTATTATTACTATCATGTGTATAATGCAGACGGAGACACACACATACAAACACAATAAACTATTAACTACAATAGTATTATCCACGTGTGCATGTATTTAAGGGTGACCACTTAGGATTGGAAAAACCTATACAGGGGCTCATCCCTGAAGAACACTGATTCTCCTTCCTTCCCCAGCCACTGATGGTTTGCAACTTTTCATCTGAGGGCAGGGCTATGTGAAGTCTTCCCCCATCTATGCTGAAATTTCCTTCCCTCATCTATGCTGAAATATCAACCGGTGTGGTCATTTTTGCAGATCTTATGCAGGCCATCATATTGTTCATGGTGCAGCATCCCCATCATGTCTAGAAGATACTATCTCACCGCAGGTGTTCTGGTCCTCTGGCTCTTTCATTTTTTTCTACCTCCTCTTCCAAGTTGTTTCCTGAGCCTTAGGAGTATGAGTTGTGTTATAGATATACCAATTATGGCTGGGTTCCCCGTGGCCACTCATATTTTGCATTTTGAGCACTAAAGAATCTCTGTAGTGGCCTATGTCTGCTGCAAAAAGAAGCTTATTTTATTAGGGGTGAGAGCTGCACTTATCTGTGGGTATAGCACTAAGTATTTATATATTTATAATTATGTTTTATATAATCGACATTTTATATATTATATAAAGTTTATATAATTATATTTTTAATTATAATTTCTATATTTACATTTAGGAAAATGACATTAGTAGGTTCTCCTCCAGGGTCTGTGACCTTTCCCACCATGGATCTTACCTAGGTTTACCATATGGGTTCCTCTTATTGAGAAGGCCTTAAAATGTGTTGGTAGAAGTAATATTGGAATGACAGCCATGCTATCAAAAGCAATTCACAGATTCAATGAAACCTTTGTTTAAATTCTTATGAAGTTCTTCACGGGGATAGAAAAAAATGTCATAAAATTCATATAGAAGCACAGAAGAAGAAGAAGAAGAAAGAAGAAGAAGAAGAAGAAGAAGAAGAAGAAGAAGAAGAAGAAGAAGAAGAAGAAAGGAGGGAGGGAGGGAGGGAAGGAAGGGAGGAAGGAAGGAAGGAAGGAAAAAGAAAAAACCCAGATAGCCACAATCCTGAGCAAAAGAATAATGTAAGATATATAGTAATAACAACAGCATGGTATTAGCACAAAAACAGACATGTAGATCAGTGAAAACGGAACAGAAGACCAAAACTTGCTCACATAATTACAGCCACCTGACATTTGATAAAGATGCCAACAATACACACGGGGGAAGGACAGCATCTTCAACAAACGGTGCTGGGAAAACTGGATGTGCACGTGTAGAAGAATGAAAGTGGACCCATATCTACCACTAGGCATGAAAATCAACTCCAAATGGACCGAATGGCTCACTGTGAAACCTTAATGCTGAAACTGCTAGAAGAAAGCATATGGAGTATCCGAAGAGACACAGGCCCAAGAAAGAATTTTCTGAATAGGACTCCATTCTCTCAGAAGTTAAGGCCAACAATGGGCAAATAGGAACTCATAAAAATTAAAAAGAAAATATCAATTGAGTGCAGAAAAAGTCAGGGGGTAGGAGAGAGTCTTTGCCAGCTCTACATCTGAGAGGGCATTAATATCCAGACTATATAAAGAATTCAAAGCACAGAAATCAAGAGAACAAATAACCCAATTTTAAAATGTTTTATGGAACTAAACAGAGAATTCTCAAAAAAAAGTAAAAATAGCCATAACTGAGAACTATCTTCAAGTGGTTTCTGTCTTTAGCAATCAAGGAAATGTAAATGAAAACTGCTTTGAGATTTCATCTTTTCCCAGACAGAATGGCAAAGATCAAGAAAATAGCTTGACAACAAATGCTGGTAAGTCCCATCTGCTGCTGGTGAGACCGCAAACTGATGCAGCCACGGTAGAAATCAGTATGGAAAATTCTCAAGATAAAAGTCAGTCTACCAAAGGGCCCAGCTGTACCAGCTCCTTGGCATCTGCCCATGGGACTTTACATCCTACTGTCGAGACACTTGCTCACCCATGTTCATTTCAGCTGTGTTCACAACAGCGAGGAAACAGAAGCAGCCTATCAACCAATGGACGGATAATGAAAATGTAGAACACACACACAATGGAATTCTATAAATAAAAAAAAACATGGAATTTTCAGGTAATTGGATTGGACTACAAAACATACTGAGTGAGGTAACTCAGACTCAGACATGCTATGTGTCCACTCTTTTTTGTGGATCCTAGTTCTGAATCCTTAGTTGAAATTAGACATATTTTAACCCATCTGTAAGCCCCATTCAAGGTTAAACATTCTAAAGGCAAAGGGAAAAAGACACGGGGATTTAGAAGCAGGACACCTGAATTGTTCTGCATGTAATATGCCATTTTAAGCTAACTCCTTTCTCAGCTCTCGGTCATATTCCCACATCACATCACTTTAATTATGTTTGATTCTCTCAGTCTTTCTTCATGACCTGTGTGTTCTTCCATGCCTTGCATAAGACTTTCTGTGTACTGCACATCAATTCTGTGTTTTTACAGGGAAAGGAAATATGGGAAATACTTTCACACATCTTGTAAATGAAGAACAAAAAAATGTTTAAGTATCTTTCAAGTACCATGTCTTTCCAAGTCACTGGGTGGAAAGGGGCAAAGCGAAAGACTTATGTGTTACAATGGTAAAAACCCAAACAACACCAATGAATAAGAATCTCTAGGGGTCCTAGAATAGTAAGGTGGTACAATTAAATCCTATTTTATGAGCAGGGAGACTTAGACCCAGAGAACAAGTACCTTAACAGGTCTACGTAGCAGTGAGTGACAGGCTTGCTGAACCATTGGCCAGCGACCTCTTTGTGACACCATACCGTGTTTCCCCTCAGCTCCTCAGTAGCTCCACAACGGGTTTGCCCCCTGGCATTCTGACACCTAAGTCCAACCCTTGATGGAGCTGAGAAATGTTGAGAAAATGTCAAGGGCCACTTCAAAGTCCACACTGGTACACTTTGCCACTGCTACATTAATCTGATATCTGCTGTTATAATAAAATACCCAAGGCTGGAGAACTTTATAAAATAAATAGGCTTATTTAACTCATTGTTCAAGCAGCTCAATAGCATAGCATTAACATCTGATTGGCTTTGGGGAAGACTTCACCACAGGTGGCCTCAGGATGACAGAAGCCCTTATGAGAGGGAGAGATGGCCAGGCTAGAAAGAAACTCAGGGACTTAGGATCAAGATTTTTATCTTATATTTTTTAAAGATTCATTTTCTTTTTATCTATGTGTATATGTGTGTGTGCTTGCATGTGCATGTGAGGATGGGTGCTTTCCTGAAACTGGAAGTACATGTCGTTGTGAGCTGCCAGATGTGAGTGCTGGGAACCAAACTTGGGTCATGAGAAAGAGCAGCAAGTGCTCTGAAACACTGAATGATCTCTCCAGCCCTTAGGGTTAAGATTTCACACTAACTCATTTTCATAAGAACTAACTCAGGATCCTGTAAGAGTGGCCAAAGTCCTTCCAAAAGCAACATTTCAAACTACCTAAAGACCTCCTTATATACTAAAGGTCCCATCATCACCTCAGCCTTGTCTCATTAAGAATCAAACCTGAAACCCTTGATGAATTAAGGTGATGAATCATATCTGAGCCATAGCAACCACCACCTTTTCTTTAGCACAGGCTGCTGAGACTTCTCCAAGCACCTCACTGGTCCAAATCAATACTATTTATACTAGTTGGGGGCATCAAGGGCAGATTCTGCTATCAATCTTGAGATACAGCAAACTGACTTGTGTGATGGTTTGAATGAGAACGGCATCAACAGGCTCATATGTTTGAATACTTGGTTTCCAACTGGTGGAACTGTTTTGGAAGGATTAGGAGGTGGAGCCTTCTAAAAGGACATGTGTCTTTGGGCATAAGCTTTGAGGTTCCAAAAGACTCACAGTGTTCCCAGTGTGCTCTCTCACTCTGCCTCTTGCTAGTAGATCAAGATATGAGCTTTTGGCTGCTGCTCTGGCTATTCTTGCCACCATGCCTTTGCTTCACCATCATGGACTCTAAGCCCCTGAAACCACAAGCCAAATTAAACACTTAAAAACAGATAAGTGTCTTGGTCACAGTGTTTTATCACAACAATAGAAAAGCAACTAATATGTCTTGGTCTCCATTAAGAAGAAGTGATAAAATCCCAGCACTCGGGAGGCAGAGGCAGGCGGATCTCTGTGAGTTCGAGGCCAGCCTGGGCTACCAAGTGAGCTCCAGGAAAGGCGCAAAGCTACGCAAAGAAACCCTGACTCGAAAAACCAAAAAAAAAAAAAAAATGATAAAGAAGGAGGGAATGGAATAAAGACACTTGGTTTTGGGCAGAGGACACCTTCCCATTTCAACCCAAACATTCCATATGCGCAGAATCAGAGTTCTCCCCCCAACCCTCAGGAAAGAAAGATGTTCCTTTAGCAATGAAGTAACATGACCAAGACCAGGAAGGGCAAATGGATCTTCATCAGTGTGAATCTATCCATAAGATAGAATCTTCCAGAGGGAACTATGAACTCTCCTTGTTTCTTCTAATTTTAAATGCTAATTACTCCTGTTTTTTACGTTGGTGGAGCTAATTAAGGACACGTGCCTTTTTAACAATTGGACTGAATGTATCTGTGTTTGGACAATAGTGATTTATTTTGGCACATGTGATCCAGTAGGTGCTAATTCCTTTAAAGGATGGGGTTTCTCTTCTAAGGGGGAAGGACTGCAGAATATCAGTTTGCAGTCCATGAGCGTAACGTCCAATTTTCAATGCATTCCTCCCCAGGACGAACTTAGCACCTTCCGGAAGAGATTCAGCTTGATATTATCAGCCATTCCCTAGACATGGCCTCATTAAAACTTGCTTTCTAGTAATTTGTAGGTGTGCCTATATGGTTCTCTGTACCAAGGCCCTTTGGAGTCATAGCTGCACTCCAGATACATACCTACCCTCTAACTTCTGGGTCAAATTCTCCCTTAGAGCCTTCTTCAATCACTTTGACCAAAGACTAAGTTTTACTTCCTCTGAAATTCCCAGGAGTACTTTGCTGATCACCTCCTCGAAGACTTAGAACAATTTATTCTAAGTATTTATTGACATTTGCTCTCTTTGCCTTATCTGAGTTATCTTTGCCCTGGTGACACGGAAACTTTCCCCAATGAATAGTAAATGATTTATACACTGACTTAATTGAGGTTTTCCCCTAATGTCCCATCTGTACCAGAAAGACTTTTAAGTTTGTGTATTTTAAAATGTTTTGAATTTTTATGTAGGAAAGGAATCCATATAGACATATCTTGTTTCACTGCATGACATTTTATTGTGTTTTGCAGATAATATACTTTTACAGCTCAAAGGTTCCTGCAGCCCTAAATCAAACATGTCTTTAAGTGGACTGGAAATACAGCTGAGTAGAAAAGTATTTGTGTAGTACTTACAAGACCTTGGACTCTATCTCCTAGATTCGACACCATCAAAACCAACAAAACTGCTCTATCAATGCCAATGGCCCAATGGCCTGCTCATTGTTTCTCTGTGTCACTTTTCTTTCTAAGATAGGGTCCCTCTGTCCTTGAATTCACTATGTAGACCAGACTGGCTCCAAACTCACAGAAATCTGCCTACCTCTACCTCCTGAGGGCTGGGTTGAAAAGTATGTGCCACCCTGCCCAGCTATCTTGTCACATTCTTCTAATGTTGTCATTATTTTACAGGTTCCTGTTATCGTTATATATGTGAAGGTGCTCTTTACTCAGTCATCTTTGATGTAAATTTCCTGGATGTCATGTGTTCTTATTTTAAAAGCAGCTAAGTCAGCTGAGGGGTACCATGTGTGTTCCCACTGCCCCACCACCCAGGTGTCCCCCCACGTTTCTCCCTCTTCCTGGGCCTCCCCCTTACCTGAGACACAACAGTATTGAAATTATGTCAACTAATAATGTCACGGTGGCCCAGATGTGTCCAAATGAGAGGAAGCATCACATAGTTTTCACATTAAATCAAAAGTTAGAAAATGATTATGTTTAGAGAGGAGAGCATGCCAAAGACTGAAGTAGGCTGAAAACTAGTTGCCTTGCACAAAATAGCCTCTTGAATGCAAAGGGAACAGTTTTAAAGTGTAACTCCAACAAGCCCATAGTCAGTTCAACAGCCTTGTTGATGACATGGAGACGGTGTCCGTGGTTTAGATGGAAGCCACCGCAGAATTCCTTTAAACCCAAGCTCTGTTCAATTCTGTGAATGCTGAAAGAGGGGAGGAAGCAGCAGAAGAAAATGTAGCAGAAGTTAGCTCATAGGGCTTGAGGAGAAAAAACAAGCCAGCTCTATAACAAAGAAGGGCAATGGGAAGCAATGAGCCTTGCTGTAGGAGCCACAGAACGGCTCCCGAGCTAGCCAAGAAAACCAGTGAAGATACTCTACTCAGCAAAGCAGGCTGGTCTTGGAAGAGGAGGGGACTATCTAGGGCTTTCAGAGACACAGAGAATTCAGTGGCTGGCTTCAAATGTTCAAAGGTCAGATTGACTTTTGCCAGGGGGCAATGCTACCAGGAACTCAAAGTTCAAGGCACTTGCTGTTATAAAAAGCCTAGAGCACTTAAGGATTGTTCTAAATCTACTCTGCTGTGTTGGCTAAATGGGACAAAACCTGGGTGATAGTACCTTTGTTCATAATGTGGTTTCCTGAGGATTAAACCCACTATTGTGAAGACTACCCAACAAAGTAAATTTATTGATCTCCAATATTGTTGCTTATTAACAAAGCACCTAAGAGTTCAGATGGGGACTCACAGTGAAATGAATGCTTTCGTCCACCATGGACAACATCCAATCTGTCAGACAAGGGGCAATTCCAAAACCCAGGATGTAGTTTTAAAAACATATCAGACTGTATCTACCATAGACAAGCAACTCCCCTGATGGGTAAACTGGAGACTGTTTGGAAAAGGTTCACCTTGCTAGGTGTCATGAGAGACATTTGTGACCCATGGGAGGTCTCATGAAGTAACAGAAGTTTCGAAGAAGCTGGCCCCGGTGTATGTGAATGACTTGGAAAGGTTTGTGACGTCGGTGGAGGAACAGCCACAGATGTAGTGGAGAGAGCAGGAGGAGAAGGAATCTGAAGAGCAGCTGGCTGGTGCAATCTCACCGTA
>CABHPH010143319.1:0-46692 GCA_902168325.1 Peromyscus nudipes
TTTTTTTTTTGAGACTGGTTTTCATGTAGCCCAGGCTGGTTTTGAACTTCTCATGTAGCCAAAGATGGCCTTGAACTCCCAATCTTCCTGCTTCTCCCCCAAAGGCTGAGTAATTGTTTGAGTCTCATGAACCTAGGTTGCTGGCCTTAAACTCACTATATAGCTCAGAGTGACCTTGAACATCTAATACTTCTGTCTTCACCTGTCAAGTGTTGGAATTACAGACATGCATTACTTTGCCTGATTTATGTGATGCTGGGGATCAAACCCAGCGCCTCATGTATGCTAGTCAAGCACTCCACCAACTGAACTATATACTCAGCCCTAGAGTTTGCATTTTAAGGACTCTGACTTCTTTGAACTTCAAGGAAGACTTGAATTTAAAAACCGATGGCACATTGGATTGCTTCCTTGGGAGAAATCTTTGTAGCCTGTAGCACCGTGGAGAAGTCTAGTGAGTTGGTGATTCCTGGCTTTTCTGGTTGCAGGAGATACTTTTCCATGTGTTTATGCCTGGATTGAAGGTCACTGATATACAGGAAGCGGAGGCTGCTTGCTGTTTATTCTTGGAGCGGTGCCCAAGGCTATGATTCTGCACCTCAGTGTAGGCTAGTTGAATGCTTTGATTAGCCGTGATCCCAAATAATGCCGTGATTAATCAAGTATCAATTCCAACAAATGATTTCCTCTACAAAATATCAACTGGTCAGTTCCAAATTATTTTAATAAGATGATTCATCTCACACAGTGGAATGTGTAAGAAGAGTTCAAATTGCCAGGTTAGAGGGACATCTGAACATAATCCGGTGTGTATGCTGATAGCAAGATTAGTGACATAATTAAAGCTTCCCAGTTTGGTTTCTCTGTGGGCTTTGCCATGTTGTACCCCTGGCCACCCTATCTTCTTTTAGGACAGACTTTCTTGGCACTTCGTGGCTACTGCTGTGGTTGTGTATAGGGAAATGTCCTGTGCATTATAAGGCATCTAGGAGCATTGGCAGCCACCACTCATTAGCTGTCAAGAGCATCTTTCTTGGACGCCCATCTCATTTGCAGAAACCTAAGCTGTTCCCCAGAGGACAACATTAACTTGAGTTAAGAGATACTGCAAGGGAGTAAGAAATCTGACTTCTGCCAATGACAGAGCCTTCCCTTTGGAAGCCACCTGTAGATCCTTGTCTCCTTCCAGACATAAAAACACTAGCATTTCTTCATTTAATGTTGGTTAGTCCCCTCTTACATATAGATAAGAAAGTCTGATCTTAGGGAACCATTAACCAGCCCCTATGAGATCCTCCATAACAGCAAAGAGAGGGGGGAGGGGGAGGAAGAGGGAAAGGATGGGAGGGAGGGAAACAGATAGGGAGACAGAGATCGAGAGGGATCGAGAGACAGAGACAGAGACAGAGGTACAGTGACAGATATAAGAAACGTACAGAGAGAGACAGAGAAAGAATCTCAACCTTCCTTGAAGTGCATGCAGGTGGTCCATTCTGCCTGGAGCAATTCTGTTGAAATCCTTTTGGATTTAGCTCAGTTCCAGCCTTCTTTGAAGCCTTTTCCAGTCAGAGTTAGATGTGTCTACAGCACTCCCCCCCTTACTTCTATGCTAGCCTTTACAACGCTGCCTGATTATTATTTGTTCATGGGCCATTTGTTCTGTGAGACTGGCATGATCTTAAGACCAGTTGACAAAGGTCATTCAGAGATGGGGAGAGTCAGACTTAATGTGGAGTGGGTCTCTAAACATGGCGTAGAGAGGGAAAACTGAATGGAGAGTGCTTGGAGCTATGGGTGGCAATGCCTCCAGGAGATGCCAGATTTGAGATATACCTAGAGTCTCAGACCTGAGCGCTGTAGAGAAGTCAAGGTTGCAGGTCCAGATGAATCTTGGGTACTCTGGTAGCAGGCTCTCTTTCTGATATGGCTACAGTCCATACCGATGTGTCCTCCACGCACCTCCACAGCTTTACTGACTTCAGAGGCTGATACTGGCCATTCCGCCATGAATCAGAAATTTGTTCGTATCTCCAGGAAAACCCATGAAGCTTTAATGGTGGAGTTTTCAATACCAATAGAGGCTATGGAGGTAGGTCATTTGAATCAGAATAGCCTTCTCTTTAAATCACACTTACTAAGGAACAACCCATTATGTCCATTGGCTTTACTTTTAGGATGATAGTCTTAGGACAAAGGTAGCTTTTGTGGCGCTGAAGAAGAGGAGCTAAAGATGTGAAGGTTGCTTCTATTTCCCCTTAAAGAGAAAGAGAGGGAGGCAGGGTAAGCAGAGAGAGACCTAACCATATATTGCAGGGTGTTAAAGTATTTTATTATTGTACCTAGAATGTAGAAAAGAACTTTGCCCACCTCACAAATAATTTACCTCTTATACATAATTCACCTCATGCTATGTTCAAAATTATATCTGAGCTATGCTAAACATTACGATAAAAATTTAGAACAAAGTCTATGATAATGGCAATTTCTGCCAAGCATTTTGGTGCAGGTGTCTAAGGGGCTATGATATCAGTAAGTGTGTGGATGTCTTAGTTACTGTTCTATTGCTGTGAAGAGACACCATAACCAAGGCAACTTATAAGAAGAAGTTTTTACTTGGGGGCTGGTTCATAGTTTCAGAGGTTTAGTTCATGACCATCATGGTGGGGAACATGGCAGCAGGCTGGTGTGGTGCTGGAGCAGTAGCTGAGAACTTACATCTTATTCAAAAGTTGGAGACAGACAGAAGGAGTCAGACGAATAGACACACAGAGTATGGAGAAAGAGAAAGACAAAGAGGAGAGGGATTGGGCCTGGCGTGGGCTTTTGAAACCTCAAAGCCCACCTTACTGACTCACCTCCTCCAACAAGGCCATACCTACTCAACAAAACCACACCTCCTAATCCTTCTCAAACAGTTGCACTAACTGGGTTAGGGACCAAGCATTCAAACAAATGAGCCTATGGAGGATATTCTCATTCAAACCACCACAGTGGATGGCACTGGAGTAGGTGGGGGCTTTTTCCCCAGGGAGACTGAACTAGGGAGGTAGAGACAATTCTGGATTTGTCTCTAAAGGCTTATGGGGGCAGGAAGGTGGAGTTGGGAGTTGATTCAGTTGAGGAAATTCTCACATGTGCAAACAATAGAAGTTGGAGGGAGGAGTCCTCCCCCTCCTCCTTTGCCCAAGCAGCTTAGTTGGGTGTGGTTTCTGAATCAAGTTTTTGGTTCTTAGAGAGAGACATTTAACTTTTCAGTTGCTTTGTTGATTCTTCTCCCTAGTGTCTATTTCAGTTCATTTGGCTTTCTTGCCAGGGTCATTCCTTCTGGTGCGATGGTGGTCTTGATTCTTTGGTGTTCCTATATTTTTCTTTAGTGTATCCTATGCTAAGTACATGTTGAATGCTGGTAATTTCATCTGTATGTGGACATTTACATGAATCTGTGGTTTGTAATTCTACTAGTGGTCACTGTAGCCAACGACACTGTAGAAATCGCAGACTTCTTTAGTAAGAAAGACAGTTCAAGGAAACATCTTCTCCTGGACTCATAACCTATGCTTGCATTAGTTACTTTTCTGTTATTGTGCAACATAGAAGAAAGTTTATTTTGGCTTAAGGTTCCAGAGGGAGAATTCTGTCATGGTGGGGAGTTGGGGGCAGCAAGCAGTAGGCATGGTGGCTAGAACAGAATGCTAAGGGCGCACATCTTTTGCCGTGAGCATGAGGAAGAGAGCAAACTGGAAATGGTGTGAGTCTTTAAATTCTAAAAGTCTACCTCAAGTGACGTACTATCTCCAACAAGGCTATATACCACCTAAACCTCTCAAAACAGTGCCACCAGCTGGGGACCAAGTGTTCAAATACCCAAGACTATGGGTGACAATTATTGTTCAAATCACTACAACACCCTTCTTGAGATGCTGCATGAATTGACTGAGGAGGTCAGGGAAAGAAGGTCTTATTTTCCAAATTATTGCTACAGATCTAGGTAATAATGTAGTCTTGTTCTTTTCAATATAGGCTAAGCCTGCCCTGGTCTTGATTTCTGGATGGAACTAGAGGTGTCCAAATGTCTCAGGGTTCAATGCCTTGTGCCCTCTAGAATATAACAGAGGGGAAATCACACCCATAGACTGGCCTCCTTAAGTAGTTTCCATTTTTCAGAGAGGGGTAACCAGAATTTAAAATATATACACTTTCAACATCATTCTTTGAGTTCAAGCCTGTACAGTGTACCTTTCCATGAGAGGTATCTTCATTTGCTTTCTATTGCTATGATAAAATACCCACTGAACACAACCTGGAGAGAAAAGGGTTATTATTATTATTATTATTTATTATTATTATTATTTATTCTTGCCTTGAGGATCTCAGTTTATTATTGAGGGAAGTCAGGGTAGGACCTCAAAGCAGGAATCTGGAGACAGGAACTGAAGCAGAGGCCATGGAGGAGTGATACTGGCTTGATCTTCATGGCTTTGTTCACTTTGATTTCTTATACCATACAGGAATACCAGCCCAGGGATGACATTGTCCCTCAGTGAACTTGGCCTTTCCACATCAATCATTCATCAAGAACATGCCTTACAAACTTGCCTCCAGGCAATCTAATGGAGATTTTTTTTTTTTTCAAACAAGGTGGTTCTTAGACAACTCTAGCTCATGTCAAGTTGACAAAATTCTAACCAGGACAAAGAGGCATTGTGGAGTGGAAAAAAGATAAGCATAGTTGCACCAGAAATTTCCTTTAAAAAATCCCAATGAAAGCATTAGAAAGTATACATTTTATTTTACATTTTAGACGCTGTGTTTAGCATATTGGTAATACAGATATACTCAATACAGCACAGCATATGCTCAAGGAGCTAGGTTTACTGCTGTGTTGGGGTGATTGCTTCTTCGGCACATACTCATGGGGCATAGCTTCTGCCCTGGTGCCATTGCTTGTCAAATCAAAAGCAGCCTTTGACCGTTAGGAGTAAGTCACGACACCGTAGATGGACCCTGCAGCGTTTACTGCCATAATACACTTAAATGCATGTGCATTAAGTACGATCTTTCTTGCTCACGGTTGAGCAATTTAGGTGCAATTAATGCTAGTTTTAAATATAACTGTTTTAGAGTTTAAAAAAGGCTTTGCAGTTAGGTCCATTTTTTCCCCTTGTAATCACTGCTGTGTTTCTACTTTACAGGAAAAATAAAAGTGAATTACCTCAGATCATACTTCTCACTGTGTCTCAGGGAAGTGAGTGCATTTTAAGCTTAACCCTTGCTTGTTACAACAGAATGCTCCCAGGGCTGGCAGAAGATGTGGTCTGTTTCTTTTCCTTGGGGCTCGGACATGAATCCTTGTTTGTTAAGTGAGAATAGCAGCAGGTGAGGACACAGGCTTTCACATTTACAAAGGTTGGCTGGTCCCTGTTGATTGAATCGATGCCTCTTGCTAGGTCTGTAACAAGACCACAGATACGATCTCACCTTTCCCATCTTTCTCTGTTGGGAACTCTGGGTCTTCACACTGATCCAGCATGAGCCCTGGGCACCATGTTTTCAGGACAGGCTCTTCCCGAAGTCAAGTCTGGGCCTGATCTCAATGGAAGAGGTGCATAGACGGGCCTGTTCTGCAGCTTCCTCTTCCCCAGAGGACACACGAGCTCAGCACCAAGCCTGCCCAGCCATCTGGCTCCCTTCTTTGTGCTGTTTACCATCCTAGCTGTTCAAGGATGCAGCAGTGATCCTGAGATGATGATGTGTTTTCAGAAAGCCCGATTCATCTGGCCTCCTCTTGCTGCTTTTTAACCCAGAGCTCACATGTCAGTCTGTTTCCATCTTCTCCCTCAGGAGAAATTTGATTTGGGATATACCCAGGACCAGTGAAGTTGGTAGAGCCTTGAAAATGTCAATCCCTTCTATCCTTGAAGCTGAGTGATTTAAACAGCCATCACCACTACCATCAGCAATGACCCTTTTTCCAGAGGGAGCAAATAGGTACAGTTTATGTGTCTATTAATTATAGTCTCTTATTAGAGTGCCAGGAACTCTGAGTATTGAATGTAAAGGGACCCATTGAAAACTCAAAACTACCCGAGCTGTTTTGAATTTATGAATGGGGAAATGAGGCAGGGAAGTGTTAAATAATTTTCCTGTGGTAACACAGTTGGTAAATAGGAAAGCCAGGATCTGAACTGGTGATGATGTGGATTTAAACACTACTTTTTGATAAATAGATACAAAAACTCAAAATTCCACATATGTTAAATTGAACAGTTTTCTCAAATTTTAATTATAAAGTTTGCACAGGACTCAGAAATGACATTTTTTTTTTTTTGGTTCTAAATACACTCTGTGCCTGTTGGAAAGACTAGTTCTGTTTTTCTGTCCCGTCCTTGACCCAATTACCAGGCTTGCTAGAAGGTGGCTCTCCCCTTTGATCTTCATGGGGTTGAAGCTGCTCAATGCTCTCATTTATCACGAGGAGGCAAATCTCCCATGTCACTGGGAAAGAGAAGGGCACAGCACCTCGGGGACAGCATACTTAAGCCATAGGAGACTGCTGAGCTCTGTCCTCAGGCAGCAGCATACAGGACTCCAAGCCCTGACATCCAAGCCCTACCATCAGCTCCCAGTGTGACGCTGGCAAGCCACTTAACCTCCCTGTGTGCAGGATGATGAAATAATGCTTTGATCTTTGGAGAGAAGAAAGCTTGACATAAATACCAAGTAGGTCCACTTATGCTCTGTACCTCTTAAGCGCACGTGGAGACTGATGCTTCTCATCAAATTCCAGAACGTTTTTAGTAACAGGGCAACATTCCTAGACATGAACTCCCATGTTTTCAATTACAGTATTATGCCTTGTTTTGTGAAGTGCCTATAATTAAACATCCCCCCCTACCCCAAGACTTTTTACAGAGTCTGTTGTCTCAGGAACACTGAGCACACATCACAGTACTACGTTCTATTTAAAAAGTCCTCTACATTATTTAAAGCGCCCGTGCATTGTGAAACCAAATTTGTGCCTAAAATTTGTGCTCACAGGAACCTGGTTTTGCTCTTTGAAGCTATCTACAGTGACTTGGGATTAAACCCTCTAGTCTCAATTCCTCCCTTTATCCTGCTTTTAAAGCTGATTCTAAGCAGCAATCTTCCCGTGTTCCCTGCCCCGACACCCAAGATTGGCTTAAATGTGTGGTGCCCATGATCCAAAGGGAGGGCACTCACAGACACCCACAGCTGGATGAAAATTGGTATTTCCCCAGCAAGCTGGAGAAGTTCATTATGCATCTTCAGGTGTGGAGGATAGTGATGACCAGGGAGCAATTTCCCCCCCGCCCCCCGAAATATTTGCATTTTTAAATTGAAAGTTCAGAAGAAGAAATTCAAAATGATTGAATTCTAGGAAAAGAGAGGTAATTACCACCTCAGCCTCTTCATTGCTGTGTGAAGAACGACATCCCTGGGTAGTCCGGTCACAGACACCACCATTAGAGAGAAAGAAACAGAAGCTGACGCCCCCCTCCCCCTCCCCCACTCATTCTGTCTGGCATCAGTCGGCTCGTTTTGGAGAGGTCTGCAAGACCTTCACCATTTTACAGATGGCAATTCTAAGGTTCACAGAAGTCAGGTAATTTCCCTAAGGTCGTTCAGCTAGAAAAGAGCAGAACCGCGATTTGGTTCGGAGCCCTAATGTGACTGGAAATTAGGAACGGCGCGAGTTTCACTTGGATTCATCCTGGTGTGGAGCGGTGGGGTCTCTTCAGCAGCTGCTGCGTTCAGTCGAGTTGGGCATTTCTCATATACCAGGCTTTCCCAAGCACTAGCAACTCAAAAGGAATGTGACACGACCTCTCTCCTGGATATGCTTGCAGTTCCTTAGTGATGATTTACCGAGAGAGCAAAACCCATTCGAGTCTGAAAACTGAGACATAAACTCAATTTAATGCAATATGAGCAATAATATTTAACTTAGGGAAACTTGCGCTTTCAACACGTTATTATTTCTACATTTTTAAAAGCTGTGTGGTGAAAATGACTCATAACCTCCATTTTTCTAGACAAGAAAATATTAGCTTCCTGTTGACCAGTATGGTAAAGTGTGCTTACTGATACTTAAGTGAAATTAATTAAGGCTATGAGTCAAGTATTCAGTTGCATTAGCCACATTTCAAATGTTCTGTAGCTGTAGTGTCAAGCGGCCATTTCAGTGGACAGCATAGATAACCCGCCCATCACTACCAGAGTGTCCTATTGGATAGGACTGACTAAATCATTTGCCTTCATGGGAATGTGGGGACTCGACCTATAATGTGTCTCCAGAGCACATGCTTTTTAAAATTTATTTATTTTAAATATCCACCACCAAAAATGTGGTGGTTTGAATGAGAATAGTGCTGTAAGCTCATGTTAGAATACTTGGTCTCCAGTTGGTGGAACTGTTTGCGGAGGATTAGGAGGTGTGGTCTAGTCGAAGGGGGTGTGTCACTGGGGGTGGCCTTGGAGGTTTCAAAAACCTATCTCATTCCTAGTTAATGCTCTCTCTCTCTCTGCCTTGTACCTGTGCATCAGATGCAAACTTTCAGCTACTGCTCCAGCACCATGCCTGCCTGCCACCATGTTCCTTGCTATGATGATCATGGAATCATGAGCTCCCCAGTTGTATGCTTTTTGTTACGAGTTGCCTCTGTCATGGTACTTTGTTATGGCAATGCAAAAGTAACCAAGACGACATTCGTTTTTATGGTAGATCAAACGCATGGTCTTATTCATGCTGCAAGTGCTCTCCCACTTCCGACTTCCGGAGTACATGCTTTTACACAGTGTATTTTATTACTGCCTTAGTTTTAGTGAAATGGGAGGGGATTTTAAATCTCCCTTGCTTTTATGAGGAACATGAAATGTTCTAGAAAGAGACTGGGATTAGTGGCATAGATGAATTTTCATTACAGTCCTCTAGTCTTTGTAAGAGCTGGAATCTATTTCTTTTGTTAGAAGAGAGTTAGTACTGCTGGTCACTGCCCTTATTGGATAGTTACCATAAGATAACCTCCTCAAGGTCTTTTGCCAAAATATTATACCTTATTTACTTTTAAATTTTGTTTCCTAAAATAGTACCTAGTATATATGAAGCACGCAACAAGTGTTTCTGGAATAGAAATGTTTTTAAGTTTTAAGGAAGAGCTGGAGGACGATGGCTCAGTAGGTAAGAATACTTGGTGTACAAGTATGAGGACCTGAGTTCTAATTTCCAATACTTGTTTGAAAGTGAGGCATGGCTGTGTATAAACCCAGCACTGTGAGGGGCAGAGAGGAGTGTCCCTGAGGCTTGCTGATAGCCAGCAAAGTTTAGTGAAAGACCCTGCTTTGAGGAACTAGGTGGTGGAGAGTGTCAGAGCATGGCAACAGATGTCCCCTCGGGCCTCTGTGCATGTGCATTGACATAATTGTACTACCATACACATAACACAGATGAATACACAGATATGCACACATATACACAGGCACACATATTGACACACTTGCACAGATGTGCACACACACAGACCTGCACACACATACAGACACATACACACACAGAGACACCTACATACACACAGACAGCTACACACACAGAGACACTTACACACGCATGCCCCCTCACACACAGAGTCACATATGCGTGCACACACATGCATACAGACACACACACACAGACACCTACACACATGTGCACACAGACACCATACACACATACTCACACAGAGATACCTGCACACAGATACCTCCCCCAGACCTGCACATACACAGAGACACCTACACACACAGACATCTACATACAGACGTGCATGCATAGAGACCTACACACATATACACATATACACACACACACCTACACACAGAGACACCCATACACACATGAGATACACCCATACACATAGATCCATATATACACACAGAGAGACACCCATATACACATACACAGATACAGAGACACCTATGCACACAGAGACCTACACACACACACACACACACACACACGCACACAGACCTGCACACAGACACACACCTGCACACACACAGAAACACCTACACACACATATCCACACAGACACCTACACACACACACACACACACACACACACACACACACACACATCTCTGTAATATTCTCCACTCTTAAAAGAATATGGCGAAGAATAAGATTTTTCGACTCCTGTAAGTGGTGATATTTAAATTGTGCTGAAATGTGATTTTATTTGTATGTTAATAAATAAAGTTTGCCTAGAGATCAGAAGTCATAGCCAGTCATAAGCAGAAGTCAGGCTGTGGTAGCACACGCCCTTAATCCGATCACATAGCGGGCAGAGTCTCTGTGTGTCCAAGGACACAGCCAAGCATGGTGACACGAGCCTTTAATGCCAGTACCAACCATAGAGACCTAGAGGTCTATATAGACAGGCAGTGATGAGGAAGTGATGTGGCTGGGCTTAGAGCCAATGAGAAGGCAGAACAGGATAGCAATAAAAACACAGGTTACACAGGAAGAAGCTCTCTCTGGGGAAGCGACCGCGGCGAGGTGGTAAGATAAGGTAGTCGTGGCTCTTCGCTAGTTCTCTGATCTCTTTGGCTATTACCTCTTATTTGGCTCTGTGTTTCTTATCTAATAAGACTGTTTAGAAATTCATCTACACCTGTATGATTCCTCGGAGAAGAAAGTAAAGACTTCCTCGCAGGCAACATGTGTGCGTGCGTGCGACTTTGCAGAAGGAGGGACACATTTTGGTGGTATATGCTGCGATGGAGGTATACAGGAAGTGATCATAAGAGCCACCAAAAAGCTTACTGGCTTTTTGAGACAGTTGCGTGCAGCCCAAAGCTAGTGTTGAACTTGCCTTCCAGCAGAGGCTGCTCTTGAACTCCTGATCTTCCTGCTTCTACTTCCCAAGTGCTGGGCTCCAGGTGTGTGCCACCGAGTCTGGCTTACAGTATGCTGTTTTAAATCTAAACTTAAGAAACTCCCAAGCAAGCACTGAGGACAAATTGCCTCAATACCAAATTAATTCCCGTTATCATCCTAGCGCTGTGAAACAAAGCAATTCGCCTGCCGGCTGCTTGTTCGGCACCCGACGTGTTCCCCACATCACTTGCTTTCCCCCCACCAAATGTTGTGTGAAAGCTGAAGAAATACTCGGTTCTGGCTCCCAGCTCCCCCTCCTGCTTCTTTTCATCAAGGCCGACTCCCACTCCTCCTTATCTCCTTTCTCTTCTTTTTCTATGATTTAGCGAGTATGTTGGCTTCTGTCACGAAGAGCAAACAGAACCTGTGGAGAAGCATTTAAAAAGACCAGACCCGCTGATGTGGGTTGGAGAGCGAATGCCACATGCTCACTCACCACCTCTTAAAGGCTTTAATTTACGGCAAAAATAAAAAGCAGTTGTTCAACATTGAACAAGGGGAGTCAGCTTTGACAACTGATAAGGGGAGAAAAATGCCAGACTCATTTTGAATTTGAACTTAACAACCAAGACCCTTATTTCCCTGAGGCAAAATGATCACAGCTTCCTTAGAATGATTTAAGAATTCCCTGGAGACACTTCGCCCGGGCCCCTTTGTGGGCCTATCTCAGTGGCTTTAGAATCCTTCTAACTGGGCTTATCAGGGAAGATTCCAATTTAGAGCAGCAAAAGTCTAGGGTCTGATATCCGTGTAAGAATGTTTTTTTTTTTTTTTTTTTTTTTTTTTTTTTTTTTTTAAAGAGACATGATGTTTTACAGTGCTAACAGTTTTGAAAAGGTCCCACGTTTGCGGGGAACAGAGCACTTTTGTGTGAAGGGCTCTGAAAAGCATTATTCAGGAGAAAATGCATCAAAGGGACTAGAAAAAAAAAAAAGGAAAGTTTGCTGATGTAGAGATTGGAGGCAGCCTGTGCTGGCAGGCGCAATTATGACCAAATAATTGAATCTTTTAGGAGAGATAAGATGAAATGAAGCAGTAGTTGTCGTCTCCCAATGGGAGCCTGTTCATTAGATACCAAGGAGTCCAGCTGCGGAGAATTCAGCTACCACAGGTGCCTTGGTCTGGTGTACAGCAGGGCACAGCAGCAGCAAACCAGGATGAAGTGATACTGCTTCAGTCCCACAGGCTTTGATCAGCAGGAAGGCTGGAGAGGACACTCTCACGTGCGACACCCTGGAACCGCTCAGACTTCTAAAACGATGATCAAGTTCAGCCCTGTGTCCTTTAGAGAGACACAAAAGGAAATAGAACTTTTCATAATTAGTGGGTTCTTTAAAAATGCTTTCAGGTTTGTTTATTGCATGTGTTTGAGTGTTTTATCTGCATGCTAAATGCACAATGTGCATGTCTAAATGCACAACACGCGTGTCTGGTGCTCACAGAGGCCAGAAGAGGGTACCAGATCCCCTCAAACTGGAGTTACAGATGGCTGTGAGTTGTCATGTGGGTGCTGGGTATTGAACCGAGACCATCTGGAGGAACAACAAATGCTCTTAGCTGTGGAGCACTTCCTTCTTTGTCTGCACATGCCTTTGTCAAAGAAAATGGAGACGGAACTGTACAGTATTTATTTCAATGTTCTACCAGCCCTAAAGGAGAATGACCTTGTTCCTGGCCTTGAAATAGGGGACCTGGTAGCATTGGCTCATGAGAAGCAAGGCTCTTATGTATTCTACATCCAGATTTTCTTTAGGAATCTTCCTAGTTCCTCCATGCAGGAGCCCTGAGAAAGAGAGCACAATCTAGTGAAATATGGCACAATCATTTCTACCCATAACAGAGCAAAGGGCATCCCTAACATTCTGTTAAGGATTCTGTGAGACATCTTGCTTCAGGCTTTCATCTTTAATGGAGCAATATAACTCACTCTGTTACATTGTATGCCTTGCTTCTTCCAAATTCATAATTTCTTTTAACTTAGGTACAGTTTGCTTACTTTGTCATTGTGAGGCCCGTGGAGATTTTTAAGTTGGATAGTGTGTTACTGACTTCTGATAATGACACCTTAATTTGAAATCCAAGTCACAGCCCTTTTCCACTGAGAACTGATTCCTTCATGTTCTTGGCCATCTTGTGCTTTTTTTTTTCCTTTGTAGCTGCCGACTTTTCCTCTAAAACAACTTTTTGACCTCCGTTCTTACAGTCTCACATGGAAGACTGTCCTTCTATGTCAGGCTTTTAAATTCACAATACATAAATTTACAGTAAAGCAAGCTTTCAGGTTTATTTGAAGTTACCCCAACAACCAACCCTTACGGTAGCTATGATTTAACTGTTAACATTGTAAAGCACTCAATACCATGCCTGGCTCAGCACAGCATTCACTGTAATTGTTAATCTCCTTTCTGTTCCCTTGGTTTACTGATACTAGGCTAATACTATTCTCTATTTTTTCCAGGTGCTAGATATCTGGTCTGATGTGGAGTTATTGTTGCTATGTTTTTCCCCCCAAGATTAGAAGGGGTGCTTTAGTATTTATATCAAAGGCTAATGGGAGTACCTAGAGTTTTCCAGGGCAGGCCACTTGACCTTAATTCCAGCACTGATGTAGACCATAGGAATGAGATCAGAGTCCTCACAGCATGGAAATGTTAGGTACACACCCAAATTGAATGCAGGTTGAAGCATAATTAGCTACCTGTTACTCAGTCATGGCTTTTCATTATTCTCCAGGATCATGATGCAGCTTTAGAGGAAATCAACATAGTATCCTCAAATCATATAAGCACCTTCAGCTTTAGTTTTAAGCACTATTTATTTGTGGGAGAGAGTCCAGTGCCATTAACCATGAGAATGGGTCTCAGCTCTGCCTATGTCTCATTTTCACCTGGGGAGCTTGAAAAAATGATTTCCTGGTCCATCTCAGGAAGCCTGATTGAATTGGTCATAAGTGGAGTCTAGACACTTGGTATTTTTAAAAAAAAGCCCCTCAAGTGATTTGGAAGCATAGGGGGCTAGTAGTGGCTGAAAAGGAGAGTCAGTTCATGCTAACTGTGACTCTCCTTATGCTACTATGTTGGTTATGCTCTCTGTGTATGCTCTGAGACATGGCTTCCTCCTCCTTTATGCTCTGTCTGTAAATTAAGACAGCAGAGAGTAGAAAGAATACAGCTTGGAACCAGAAGAATTTCAAGTCTTGTCATTTACTAAAAGTATGGAGAAGTTTAAGTTCACTCAGTTTTAGTTTCCCCATTGATCAAAAGGACATCATGATAAAGCTTCATTGCAAGGGAAGGTTAAATCATTTACATGACATGAAAACCTCAAGCACTGTATCCAGTTCACAGTTTAGTACACTTTTGTGTGTGCATGTGTGCGTGCATGTGTTTGCACATGTCCGTGTGTGTATGAATGTGTTGAAGGCAGAAGTTGATAGAGTATGTTTTCCTCTGTCACTATCCACCCGAGTTTTGGGGACAGGGTCTCTTATTGAACATGGAGCTTACTGTTCTGGCTAGCTTGCCTCCATCCCTCAGCTCTGGGATTACAGATAGGCTTTTTACCTGGGTGCTGGGGATCCAAATTCAAGTCCTTATGCTTGTTTAGCCAAGTGCCTTAGCCACTGACCCACATCCCCAGCCTCCTCAGTGTATTCTTTCTTGCCTCAATCCTGGCACAGCTCCGGGGATTATGGCATCAAGGGAATGGAGAAAAAAAACCCAGACCCATGGACACACAAAAGCTGGAGAGGCTGCAGCACCTCTGAAGCTCAGTGTGTTTATTTAGTTGGACAGGGAGGTGGCGTTATTGCATCCTGCGGAACAAAGGGGCGGGGTTATTACCTACATATAAACGCTCAGTCTGGTCTGTCTATGACATGTTTGGTCAGGTGATTTGGGTTGTGAGAATAAGGTTATTTGTTTGAGTGACATCATCTGTTTCATGTGGGTGTCAAGCTCATACCATTTACCACGGTTCATTATATTCACCCAACTTTGTTTTTGTAATCATGGCAGTAGCACCAAGCTTTTGTTTTATAGTACCTATGAAGAGATACATTTCAGAGGCGCACAGGTGAATTCAGAAATATCATTCAGTTACTGTGTACCCTATTATTTTTTTGATCATGAGCATAAATCTTTCTGCATCTCGATCCATGCTCAGAGAGTCATGAGAAAATTAATTTCAGTGTAGGCTGCTCTCAGGAAACAGTTTATTATTCATGTCAATGACTTAGGAGGGCAACTGCCTCTTACCCAGCTCCAAATGGAAGCTCAAGCCAATGAGAACATTGCAGGTTTTCGCTATGTCCAGATATGAGAACCGGGAAGATCTTCTAAGGACCTTTCTCAAAGGAAGTGAGCATGTGCCCACAGATCAACTTTCTGTGGACAGCGATTTTGATAACATATGATCCTTTGGTGTTTCCCACTACCCTGTGAAGCCTAACAAGGGCACAAGAGAATTTAAGGATGAGCACAAGATTTTCAGCATCATGACAAGTTGAATCCAAATTTTGGCTTTATTACTATTGTCAAAAGACAATAGACTCAATTTAAAAACTATCATTAGGTAAATCACAAGCAACACACACACACACACACACACACACACACACACACTCACATATTTAATTGGCTTTTATTTGTGATTTCTGTATTGGGACTTACAACCACAGTGAGTCAAGTCTGCAAGGTGGTCAGAGAACAATTATGGGCACAAAATGGAAGTGGCCCACAGGGACAGCTTAATTGATGATACCTGGGTGATTGCCTTATTTGAATCAGCTAGCCACCTGTGATTGAAGCTGAGCTGCTGGAATTGGCTAAGACTCAGCTATTTGTTATAAGACTTTACTCCCAAATTAGGACTTCAGTCACTCTCTACCAAGTTAGGCCGTAGTTGTTACACAAAGACTCAATTTCAAAGGCATCCTCTGGCCTAAATTTAATTTAGTTTATTACTACCTATGCGGAAAATCAGCAAGCTTTCTCTATTAAAGGGCCAGCGAGCAGTTATTTTAGAACTTGCAGAAATTCGGTCTCAGTTACAGCTATTCAACTCTGCTGTTGTAGACAAAGATGACTGTAGAGAATACATACATAAATGGGGATGACTGTGTTTCAGTCAAACTTTGTATATAATCGTGGTGGCCAAAGCCGGGAGTGATTTAGTAGCTTGCCCATCCTGAGCTGCAGGATCTCACACCAAGATGTTCCATTTCCTAAGGCTGTCTGGAGAACTGACAAGATGGCATGTGCAAAACAGACGCCATGTTCTTGGTGTGTAGTGATACTCAGAAGCAGAAGTGGCTTCCCGAGGTGGTAACTCCTGCCTGTTGGGGAAGCTTCCCGCCCGAGGAAGCAGATCTGGGAAATGTGGAAGTTCCAGACCTCCACTGGCCACATGGCAGGGCCGTGTCTCTTAAAAAGTAATGGCTTTTATTGCGCATTATTAAAAGTCTTATACCCCAGCCTGAGGAAATGGCTCAGTTGGTAAAGTGCTTGGCTCTCAAGATGAGGACGTAAATTTGAGCTCAGAATCCATGTAAGAACGTCAGGTTACAGTGCTGAGGAGGTGGAGACAGCTGGGTCCCGGGGCTCACTGTCTAGTCCGTTGAGTCTACTAGGTGAGTTCCAGGCCAATGGAAGACCCTGTCTCAAAAGAGAAAAAAAATGGCACATGATACCTGAGAAATGACACCCAAGGTTGTCCCTGGCCTCCATAGGCACATGCACACATGCTCTCATGGACATATTTCTCTCTCTCACTCTCTCACTCTCACTCACTCACTCACTCACTCACTCACTCACTCACTCACTCACTTTTATACCCTCCCTACAAACAAATGAATGACATATCATCCAACTTAAGTCGCCATTAATCATACGATGCATCTGTATTTCAGGTATGATTAATGGTAATCAATTATAGAAGAAGATTATATTTAGGGTTTTAAGTCTTGTAAGACTGGTAAGCAAGCCAGAGGAAGCAAGTCAGTAAGCAGCATCCCTCCATGATGTCACTTCAAGTCCTGCCTGAAGGTTCCTTCCCTGAGCTCTTGCTGTGGCATCCCTTGATGATACACTGTAACCTGTAAACCAATTTAACCTTTCTCTCCACCCCCCCCCTGCAAAAAAAGTCTTGTTCTACAGGTGGTAGTTTAAAACTTCTTGTGTAACATGCCTTCATGATTTTTTTCCTTACAGAGACACATGCCATGAACTCTTGGGACACGTTCCACTGCTGGCAGATCCCAAGTTTGCTCAATTTTCACAAGAAATAGGCTTAGCATCTCTGGGAGCATCAGATGATGATGTTCAGAAACTAGCCACGGTGAGTTAATTTTCAGCTTAAAAATCTGTTCAGTGCCTAATTGTACGGTGAAATAAAGCTCATGGCCAGTAACTGTGAATCCTAGGCAAATGTTCTGGGGGGAGCATGATTTCACCCTTGCTATGTTCTCATTTTGCAAAAGATAATGAACTCTC
The DNA here is from genome assembly GCA_902168325.1 of Peromyscus nudipes. Taxonomy (NCBI): domain Eukaryota; kingdom Metazoa; phylum Chordata; class Mammalia; order Rodentia; family Cricetidae; genus Peromyscus; species Peromyscus nudipes. Next base: position 17,425 of record CABHPH010143319.1, read on the forward strand.
GGTTCATTAACTACCAAAATATGTATTTTAGTCTTCCTGTTTTAGAGGTTGGCTGGGTGCATATAAAGGGTTGGTCAGTATTTTAGGTTTGAGAGCTGTGTAATCATCGTCAAAATTAGTTCAGCTGCTGTGGAACAAAAGTAGCCATAGATAATACATGAATGAATGCTTATGGGTGTATTCCAATAAAACTTTATTCACAAAAGCCAGAGCTGGGCTGGATTTGCTCTATAGCTGTAGTTTACTGAATCCTGTAGAAATATTTGTCATAGTAAAAGGTGTACATTTGTGGCATAGTAGGAATTGCAGCTAGTATTATTTCTTTGACAAGTTGATATGGTTATAATCAGATATGATTTGAGACAGCATTAAGAAACTCAGGCTCAACAGTTATTTTACATACGAACCCAGAAAAGATTGACTAGATGTTATGATATCAGAAAAGGTCTTCCCCAGACAAGCGATGTAAGAGGAAAGGCAGGGTTGGATATTGTGTTTAAGATGTTAAAGAATCAAATCTAGGAAGCTTACACATCTTACTGCTTCATTATTTCAGAGTCTAGGAATAGAAGGATGTTTAGAAGCTCCCCAACCTGCAGGGACAGAAAGCTTAAATGAGTGTAGCCACCCAGGAAGGAAAGGCAGTCTTCAGTTGAGTGTGTTTGCCACAGTTATATATCGAAAGAATACTCTTTACTCCCAACAAGAAATATTTTTTCAGGGCTGGGACATGGCTCGGTGGGTAAAGTGCTTGCTATCGGAGCATGAGGACCTGAGTTCAAATCCTCAGCACGCAGCTATTAGCCAGGTGCAATGGCATGTGCCGTAATCCCAGCTCTGTGATGGGGGTGGTGATGGGAGACAGACAGACATCCCTGAATCTTGCTGGCCAGAAAAATCTAGCCAGTCAGTGAGGTGTGGGTTCAGTGAGGGACCTTGTCCCCAAAACTAAAGTGGAAAGCAATGGAGGAAGGTGCCTAACATTGACCTCTGACCTCCAAGCAGGCACACTTACTTACACATAGGCATACAATATGCATACACATATATACAGATAAAGAGTGGAAATACATTTTCTTATGTATACGTGTGTGTGTGTGTGTGTGTGTGTGTGTGTGTGTGTGTATGTATGTTTATATGTGTGAGTAGAGATCCAGAGGACAGCCTCAAGTGTTGTTCCTCAGGCATTGTCTATCTGGCCTGAAACTCAACAAGTAGTTAGCCGGGGTTTGCCCATTTCTACCTCCCCAGCCCTGGGATTACAAGCAAGTACTGCCATGCCCAGACCTTTGATTATTTATTTAAAAATTTATTTTTGTTTTTATTTATTGCTTTAATCTCTTATTTTAAATTTATTTTTATTTCTTATTCACTATTTATCTATTTTTCTCTAAACACAGATTCTGAGAATGAACTCAGATTTTTGTGCTCCCAAGACAAGCATTCTACTGACTGAGATGTCTCCCCAGCTTACTCCTAATTTTCTTTAAAACAAAATAAAAAATCCCCACCAAGCTCTTTCAATGTAGCTTCTCTTTCTTTTTGTTAGTGATGTGGGAACCATGAGATAGATTTCTCTCCTAAAAGAAAAGCCAGAGTAGAAGGAGCTCCACTTTTTGCTTTGTGATAATCTTCCCATCTCAAGACCTGGACATAGGCTTTTAATCCCAGCACTTATGAGGCAGAGGTGGTCGGATCTCTGTGAGTTTGAGACCAGCCTGGTCTACAGAATGAGTTGTAGGGCAGCCAGGACTACCCTGTTAAAAAAAAAAAAAGAGACCCATCTATCTAATAATGTCTACAAGAGCTACATGTTCACACGTTCTGAGGATTAGGGCATGGATAGCTTTGGGAGCATTAGTCTTCGTTTCTACTTTTGTATTTTCTAGGGAAAATACAATACCTATAATTTGAAACCTTTGTTACAAGGGCAGGCAGACTTTTTTTTGTTAAGAAAATTTCTTGTTCTGTTCCTAATATCCTTGGCTGTCTTAGCTCCATACATTAAAACGCTTGTAATTGGTAGAGTTCATTAGGCCGCTTTTTATATTCCTTTGCCTTTTTCTTCCCCCGCCATTGTCTTTTCTCTGAACTGCACCTAGTTTGAATATGGGTTTCTTTTCATGCTAAGCAAAAGCAACTCGGGGCAGAAAGGCTTTATTTGGCTTACACTTCCTATCACAGTCCACTCCTGAGGGAAGTCAGGGCAGTAACTATAGAGAAACGCTGCTTAGTGGCTGCCTTTCCACTGGCTTGTTCAGTTGGCTTATACAACCAGGACCACCTGCTCAGGAACCGCACCTTTCACAATGGGCGGGGTCCTCCCACATCGATCATTAATCAAGAAAATAGCCCACGAACATGCCCAGGTGCCAGCGTTGTGGATGCAGGTCCTTAACTGTGGTTTCTTCTCCCCAGGTGACTCTAGTTCATGTCAACTTGATAAAAACTAACCAGGACAGTGTTGGAGACTAGGATTCAGGACAGTGTTGGAGACTAGGGTTCATAATCGAGGGCAGCGTCTAGCAAAGACAGTCTTTTCTAACTGTGAAGTGACTGGCGGCAGGGGAGAAGAGGGTCAAGAGCCCACTGAGGAGTGCAGCCTGCTTGCAATCCTGCACTAGTTTTGAACTGTAAAAAGCAGAATGTAAGCTTACAGAGGACTTTAGTGCAAAACATTTTGAATCTCTGCCAATATAGTAGAGACGTGTGTGTGTGTGTGTGTGTGTGTGTGTGTGTGTGTGTGTGTGTATGTGTGTGTGTGTGTGTCCACTTTTTCCTTTGTGGTAATCTTCCCATCTCAAGACCTGGACATAGGCTTTTAATCTCAGCACTTAGGAGGCAGAGGCAGGCAGATCTCTGTGAGTTTGAGACCAGCCTGGTCTACAGGATGAGTTTTAGGACAGCCTGGACTAGCCTGTTTAAAAAAAAAAAAGGCCCATACATCTAATAACATCTAGATTACTATGTTAATCTATGACCCCCCCTCCTGGTTTGCTTGGTTTCCCCACTTCTCTTTTATTGATATTGCCTGACCCTCCTATCACAAACTGACTTTCAGCTTCTCACAAGCCTTGTAGTTCCAATGCTTTCCAATTTTGTAAATTGGTTGCTTACTTTGAAGGGTGGCAAACCACAGAAGGATCTGGAAAGAACTTTCTGTGTGATGTGGTGAATGTGGAGAAGGACGCTCACACTGTGATAAAGCTGGTGACTTTTATGAAGTGGGTAATAACAATGGCTGTTGACACCTAGAGCTATTGTCTGTCTCTCAGTGAAAAAAAACGGAGTGAATGGGAAAGACTGGAAAGTGGTCTTTGGGAGACAACACAGCTGCTGACCAGATCATTTCAGAGTACACGATGGATAAGCAGTCTGCTGGATAACACGAATGTTAATGACTCTCAAGCCACACACTGAAGCTAGAAGGCAAATTGACTCATTTGTAAAGACCAAGAACTTAAGAGTTCAAGTCTTACCGGCAGGGGCAGGAAGTCCTAAGGCTGGGGAAGAGTTGTGGCTGGTTACACTTGATGAGAAAGAGAGCGGTTATTAATCCACTCCACAAACTGGTTTGCATCAAGTCCCCTGAAGAAACAGTAGGTGAAAATGAGAGATAAGATGTACCAAAGGAGAAAAATCCACGGAGAGGACAGATGGGGAACTACAGCCATTGCTATTTATGGAGACTGTGAGACAGGCTGTATTATCCCTATACTCTAGCTAAGATTTATATTATTAATGCTGCTGTTTATATAGTGCCTGCTTTTCCTTATTTATAGTGAATTTAAGCACATATAAAAGAAGAATTATGACTCATGAAAGGAGACACTTAATAACTTTCTGGGACGCGCTGTCAACAAATCAGTCTGAAGGGAAAACGGCATCCACTCAGGCTAATTGGCACTGCCAAACTTGGTTTAGGCTAAGGCTGCTTTTGGACACGTGAATCTGGTTTAGAGACGGTTCAGGCTACATTGCCTGTAGACAACGCATTCCCTTGCTATATTTCTGCCTGGTATTTATTTTGACATGTTAATAATGCTCAGTTTCGAGAATGAAGCTATCTCTGCTGTTTTCTGTGGGCAATGGTTTTTATGTCCCTGAGAACCATTTAAATGAACCTCTTTTGTATCTAAAGAAATTGATGATGATGCTTGGAAAATGTGTTTCAAATGCATTGTTATACATGTAAATAATTTGCCCTCTGGTGGATAATGAATAAGGCCATTAGTTTTGGCTGCTAGAGTCTTTTCTTACTCTTCATAGCTGTCCCAGGTCTGTATATGACAGATACGCAAAAATATTTCCAATTAGGGCTACATGGCATGTGTTATAATTTTGAGATAAAGTACTTCTCATTGCTGGTTAAGGTGGATTTAATACATTAGTGTGTACATTGGGTTTGTAAACTTAAATGCCTTCAGTGGCCGGATAGGCAGCAAACATCTATGAAACAGCCTGATATAAACTAATAAGAAGCCTTAGAGTCTGTGGAGAACTGGAGAAAATATAGTATGCTTAAATGCCTTTAGATGCAAAATTAAAGCAAAACTAAATGTCCATTGGCAATGAATCACATCTACAAGCAGAAACAGAACTGTAGGATCAAGGTGGCCAGTCTTTGTATAGGAAGTGAGATTTTACGCTATACTGTACCATGTTTAAAGAACAAGATCATGTAAGATTTATCTGTACATTATACTATTTATCCCCAATTACACAATTCTATTTGGTAGACAACAGAATATTTTTTTTTCTGAGAAGAGATGGCTACTACTGTAAAATATTTTATTGTGTTGAAAGGCAAATTGATTTGAATTATAACTTAAAAGTTGTTTATATCTGTTTATATAGTTGTGTGTGTGTGTGTGTGTGTATGTGTGTGTCTGTGTGTGTCTGTGTCTGTGTGCCTTAGTACAAATGTGCAAATCAGAGGGCAATTCATTGGACTTGTTTCTCTCTTTTTACCATGTGGGTTCTGGGGATGAAATTCAGCTGGAAAGTGTATCTACCCGCTGAGCTATCTCACAGGCCCTGATTTATAGCTCCAAATGGTTGTAAACATGATTTTCATACATACGTCCTGAGCATGTTTCAAAAATGTATTCAGTTCATTAACATGGGAAAAGTAGGACAGCAGGATGGTAATTGAACCAAGTGTAACTTTTGAGGCACCAAAAGGTAAACTCCACAGTTAGGTATAAAATGCTTTGTTTCTGTAGGCAATAAAGTCATAATTTTTTTTGTTTGTTCAAGACAAAGTCTCATGTAGCTCAGGCTGGCCTTGAATTTACTATGTAGTAAATTCTCCACCATATACTCTTCAGGATCTTCTGCCCAATTATGGTCCTGTCATAATTATGGCTGGTCATGAACTCCTGATCCTTCTGTCTTTACCTCTGGACCTGCTGAGATTATAGGAATACACTACAATGCCCTGCTCAAAGCTACAATCTCAAGGTTCAAGGTTCTTTTTCTCTGCCAGGCAGAGATCTTTTGCATGCATGTGGACAAATAGCATGACAAAACAAAAAAACAAAAAACAAAAAACTCCCAAAAAACAATGGAAGGGAGAAGGTGTTTATTTCAGCTCACAGGTCAAGGGTACAGTCCATCATGGCGGGAAGTCAAAGCAACATGAAGTTGAGACAGCCGGTCCCATAGCATCCACAGTGCAGAAGCAGAGTGGGCATGTATGTATGCTAGTGCCCAGCTGTCTTTCTCTAGCTCAGCATCTTCTGCCCAGGGACCAGTGCTGCTCACAATTTAAACGGGCCTTCCCACATCAATTAATATAATCAAGATAATCCCTTATAGACTTTCTCAGAGGCTAACCTTAATCTACATAATCTTCCCCAAGTATGCTCAGAGGTCCATTTTCCAGTTGATTTTTAGAGCTGTCAAGTTGAAAACAGTCACCTTCACAGTTTGGTAGTAGAAGAAACCAGTGGCATTGAAGAGAGGTAGGCTAGCTAGACAGTGCTCCAGTATGACTTTTCAAAGCCACACAGTAATCTTTCAGCCTCATTTGTATATCCAGGATCCTTATTATGTAAATACTAGTACTATAGGATATCCTCTTTGTTATAAAACTTCCTGCTGTGCATTGTGAAAATGGACCCTCACAATGACAAGGGCCATGCACTGGTGTTCTGTTTGGTACCACACTGTTCTGTCTGTGAGACCAATTACTCAGCTGCACAGTCATGTGCAAACAGTCACGTACTGATCAAGGGAACTGAAGAACCAGCCTTAGAAAATCCACCTTCCACCCAAAGTTAGAATATGTAGGTAGGAATTGGTCGGCAAACAGTGCACCCTGCCCTACGACGCAGAAGGCTTCTTTTGTCAGCTCGTTCCTCACATTAAAACGGCATTTGTAACAGACCAAGTGGTGCATCATCTGTAGGAGAAGCAATCAATCTGAACACAGATGTTTCCTAAGCAGAATAAATTGGCCTCTGGCCCATTTGGAATTCCCCATCTATATAGGGTTTTAGGTTATCCATTCAGTTCTGCTGACCCTGAAACGTGTTTACCTTCACTTTCTGATTGAAGGGATTTTATTACTGGGTCTCGATAACACTGATGAGAGGAGAGTGGCAGCCAAGGGCGATGAGGGAATAAACAGTCTTTTCCCAGGACGTGTTCCCAGAATGTGAGCCTCGTGCAAAACAAACATCCGTGGGCACAGTTTGGGAAACACCAAGCAAACAAAAAGCTTTGCTTTAAATGACAGGACTTTTTAGAACCTTTCATCATAAGATAACATGCAAAGTGAGTCTCTGCAAGTGATAAGAAGTTAATTTTTATAAGTTTGCCACATTTCCTTCATTCTGAGATGCCACTGGCTGTAGCACGTACCGCCAATTTAATAGCAGCTTTCACTTTGTTAGTTTAGGGGGAGATTTCAACTGGCATACTTTTTTTGACATTGAACGATGAAGGTCCATTTTGAAGGAGTTAAGTGTGGGAAAAATGAACTTGAGAATGGAGAAAAGGCATTAAACAGTAGCCCCCTTTGCACGCTGGTATCCCACTCTACTAATATTCTAAGAAGCAGTCTTAGGAGATAAAAGTCTTCTGAAATGGTAGAATTCATTCTAAGCAGAGGCCTGACCATCAGCTAAGTTATTTTTTCTAGTAAAAATCGACCTGATATTAACCACACTGAGTTCTGTTTGTGCTTTCCTTATCAAACAAATACTTTATTTCTAAAATAGTTTTGCACTGGTTGGGGCTTTGATGACTATTATCAAATTTTGTTTGAATTTCTAAGTCTAACCTGTACTTTTTTTTCTGTTGAGAGCAGCATTGAAATGTATAATTAGTTTTAAACTGAGAACCAAATATAGTTCACATTATAAGTGTCATTACAAGGCTAGTTTTAGTTTATGAAGTTCTTACAGATATTTGCAGTTTGCTGAGCACACCAACTTGCTGCTGCTTCTTCTTCTTCTTCTTCTTCTTCTTCTTCTTCTTCTTCTTCTTCTTCTTCTTCTTCTTCTTTTTCTTTTTGGTTTTTCGAGACAGGGTTTCTCTGTGTAGCTTTGCGCCTTTCCTGGAACTTACTCTGTAGCCCAGGAAGGCCTCGAACTCACAGAGATCCACCTGCCTCTGCCTTCCACCGCCCGGCCCACTTGTTTTTTGAACTGTCTTTTCTTCACACACCTACCTGTGGGTGGAGAAACTTAGGATGCTAGAAGACATATGTCGAGCTGGAGTTCTTCCTGAACACGGATGGCATTAAAAATGACCACTTCAGTCTCTTTATAGAAAGCTTGACTAAGCCTCAGGCTTATTTATTCTGTGTAGAGTTTTGCACTGGTTCAGCTGTTTGAGTCATTTGATAACAAAGCTGACAAAGAGCTGGAAGGCCTGTGCTTTTCTACATCCTTAATTGAGCTGTTTGGGTGGACCATCAGTTTGCATGTTATTACTAAGGAACTTAATTAAAAGTTAATAATATCTATTCCAACTCATTACGCTCACTTTTATATCTGTTGTGCATATAGAAAAGTAGAATCATCTTGTAAGCAATGCTTTAATTCTTTAACTAACTTGTCTTCATGGTTTTTATGGCTGTCTTTCTGCATCACTCTTTCTGTCCAGATGCCCCGAGGCCACGCTTTCTTTGGACTAATTCTCTTCTGAGAGCATTTAATGCTATGGCCAAGGCTGTTTTGTTTTATCCCTTTGTGTTTTACTTATGATGTGTGTTGTTGCTATTATGAGGGGTTCGTCATTGATTCATATTATGAGAGCCTGGCATTGCCCACCTTGTTTGGGAACAAATCTATTTGTAGTGTGAAATAGTTGTACACTTTAGCAACTCAAATCTTTCTCGGCCATTTATAACTATATCCCAGGGGCCTCCAAAAGCCGTCATATAACAGATGAAAAAAGAAAACAAACATAGACCTAGTTTAGAAATTTGGAAACTTATAAAAACAGAGCTGCCATGGTCACATCATTCTCTGAGCACCAAGAGAACACTGAATCTACCCATTCTATATTAACATCAACTTGTCTTCACACATTCAACAGCTGGACTTCTCAGTGCTCCGTAGACTTTGATGAAGAGGATATTTGGGATGTCTGGTGGGTAGCCTGGGGAAATCTATCCTCATCTAACTTTCTTTCCCCTGGTCCTGGGGATTGAACCCAGGCCCTTGCCCTTGCCATGCAAGAGCTCTACTCCTATGAGCTAAATCCCTAACTAAGGATGGAATTTTCTACCCTCGCTGCCCAACTTTCCCTTTGAAGGCTCAATATTGAAGTCTGCTCAGTCATGATAGAGATTAACAAGACAAAAGCATACAGATTTATTAATGTGCACAAACAGTGGGGTCTCATGTAGAAATTCAAAGTATCAATATGAAATATTGATTTCTGAGCCCTAAGTGCAGTAAAAGGCACAGCGCCGTGGAGAGCAGAGGATCCAACCTTAACGTTTTCAGAGTTGGGCTTGAGTGGCAGCTTGATCACTTCTTAACTTGTCCTCAGGTTAGGCACAAATTCTCTGACCTCCTTATGCCTCCAAAGGAATATTGTTCCGTCACTTGGTGCGGGATGAAGAACAAATAAGATAACCTACCCTTGTCTCGGGTACCATAACATCATTGGTACCCTACTCGGGCACAGTCATGCTTATTCTCATTGCCTGACAATCCAACTGAGGAGCACAGTGTTGGTTAAAGGATTCTAAAAGCCACTTCAAACCCTCTCGTTCCCCAGATCGTACTGTGGTTTAAAAATCTTGACACCGAGGACTTCCTTCTTTTTCTTCTCAAAGTGTGAATGCATTCATCAAGTCCAGGAGATTTCTGTAGTCACTTTAATTTCCATGAAGATAGAGCAGAGAAAGAGGTTTTTGGCTTAACTATAATGGTGTAGGCTCTCAGGATCTTAACTTGCATTAACAGAAATATCTGCAGTGTAATTCCATTTCCAGCAAAAGGAGAAAGAAGATGGTTGGGATTTTTTTTTTCTTTATCAGCTAGAATAGTGGAGGTAATGTTATATCAAACTATAGGAATTTAATTACCCCATTCCACAAATGTAGTTTTCAAATAAAGGAGTCAAAAGGATTTTCAAAGCTATTCTTCTGAACTGTGATATAAAAACTCAGAGTACATTTAGGAGATGTAAAATGTATAACCGTGCATTATGAGGCCCTGCAGTGAATGGCAGCACAATAAGACACGCGATGTGAGACCGAACCCACAGTGATTACAAATCTTGTTGCTTGCTTCTTAGGAATGTCACGATTCGCCTGCAGTTTGACATGCTTGTCTCTGTAAGGACTGCCATCTGTAGAGTAATTCTGGTGGGTGGATGGCAACTTCAGGACAGGTCTTACCGAAGGTGGGAACACTGTCATTTGAAAGCTGAAACCCAGACTAGGTGTAAGGGAGAAATGTACTTAGGGTGGGAAGAAATAAATCACCGAGTGGTGCACCATTATTCTTCCCAGGGTTTGCAAGTCTGTCCTTTACAATGTCCATAAAAACACCCTTCTCTCAGCGGTGAAGTGGGGGCCGGTGCTGGCTGTCTTAATGATTCTTCTACTGCAAAGTCTTTACGAAAGCCATAGTTTCTCCTTCTTATTATACGAGTGACACATGCTCATTATAGAAAATTTTAAAAAATGGACTGGGAAAGGGAGGAAAATACAGGCCATTTGTAATATCTCGCGGCAATGACCACACTTAGCATTTTGGCATATAGCCTTCACGTTTTCCTGAGAAGTCATTTTGCCACATCGAATGAGAGCTTAATGTAAGCGACTTCTGGCTCTGGAGGAAGGAGTAACGAGGTGTTCATCCATTTATCAAATACTTGTGCTGCCTGGAGAGAGTCTGTCTTCTCTATCTACAGAAGAAAGAATTGGAAAAACCCTGGGAAGCCAGGCCTTGTAACTTTTTACCCAGCCAAGTCCCAATGTGTTTCTGTGACCATCACATGGGTCACATGATGAGTTTTGTTTGTTTTCGCTTTTTTTTTAGTCTTCAAACAAAAATGAGCAGATATTTATTTAAAAACCTGGTTTCTGTACATATTTTGCAAATCTTTCATCAGTCATGTTCCCATTAGTAAGTGATAATTTGTCCAATTTAATCAGTCTTTACCTCTTCTTATTCTCTTTTTGAGTGCAATCACAAATACCAGTAGATGAGAGTTCTCAAGCTTCTCCATAGCATTGGCCCCCAAGATGCTCACACTAGTAGACGTTAAGGGAGGACCTGCGATCTATAGAGCCAAATGAACTCTACTTTGTCTTTCCTAAGCCTGCGCATCTTAGGGACCAGCAAGTGAGGCTGTAGAGTGAAGTGGACCATTCAGAGTGCAGGCATTATGGTCCAAATCTAGGCTTTGTCAGTTGCAGGCTGGGTATCATCGAAGCAAATATTATTTATGATCCTTGCCAGAGAATGGGAAGGCAAACCTGACTCATTGGTATCCTAGTCAGTACAGGCGAACTGTGATGGGCTTTGTAGTAGGAGATAGTTAGACTCGACTTCTAAGACAAAATAGAGAAGTGGGAATTTATAGCCAAGGAGCAGAAGGGTGGTGGTCACTGCGTAGAAAATTCCCAAGAGAATCCTGAGGAATAAGGAGGGATTCTGGCTTTTCTGATTTTATTGAACTGTTGCTGAGGTTGCCTGGGAGATGGTGGGAGAGGAGCCTGTTTGATTCTGGAAATGGGGGAATCTGGCTACACTGAACTAACAGTTTCTTGCTAAAACTGGATAATGTAGAGATAACATGGAAGCCTGCAAGTCGAGGTCTGGCTGAAAAAGACTAGCGTCTAGCCAAGGAAAGAATCTTAATACCATCTCCTGTGTTCCAATTTCATCATCTTTAAAATGAGACTAATACTACTATCTAATGTCATAGAGATGCTGGAAAATCGATGGGCTAATGCACTGGGAAGCTGCTTGGCACTGTTGTGTTAAAATAGTGCCAGCTAGTCCATTTCACATCACTGTGCTCTTAGGCATCCAGGTGGCCATATCAGCACTCACACACAGGGAAGGTCCCTGGAGAGTTTCCACTTTTGCTTGTGACCTTGGGGTAATCTAACTTTCAGCACCCCAGCTTTGTCTTTCAGAAATGCAGACTGTTCAGTTTATTTCATAAAAGGGTTTTAGAGGGGTTGGGGTGGGTGGGTGGGCTGCTCTGCTATTTTACAATGTAAAGTGTTTTTATCCATAAATAATAGAAGGAAGGCCTCGCCGGAGGGATGTCAAGCTTCTCCCTGGAGATGGAGGGGCTGCCTAGGACTTAATAGCATACCTCCCCTGAGCAAACAGAGAAAGGCAAGCCACAGGACACAGCTTGGGAAAATAAATGAAAAAGTATTGTTTGTGCCAGAGAGAGTGCGTGAAATATGAATTCCTGACGGAACTTCTCAGGCAGATCAGGAGTGATGCTGTTGCTCAACGAAACCCTCCCTTAATAACCAAACAAAGCAATAAATTGGAGGTCTCAGGTCTTGGCTGCTCCTCTACACGAGCTCGTGCTTCTGATAACCCCATCCAGGTGTTTGCTGTTTGGAGGGAAGATGACTGAATTTAATATAAAACTATATGAAGAAGCTGTTGGATGAGAGCCAAAAGAGGTTGTTGTCTGGCACTGGATGCGCTTTGGGTTCATTTCCACACCTGCACACAGGGGTCCTATGTTGATGCCCAACCAGCAAGGTTTAAAAATTCTTTGTAATGAACCAAGGGAGGAAATACCTTTAAATGGTTTACTTTAGAAACACTTAATGCTGAGCTGTTTATTACAGAGGCATTTTTTTTTGATTGCTTACTTTTTCTTTTCTCAAACCTAAGAAGTCATAATTTTTCCAAGAAAAAGTCAAGGTTATCACCGGTAAAAGGGCATTGGATTCTGATTCTTTGCAAAAGGTTTTCTAGTACACCAAAAGTAGCTGACTTGTAATCTCTTTCTATGTGTGTATGCGTGTGTGTGTAACTATATTTTTGCACACACATATACACCTACATCTTGTTTAAATTGAAAATTGTATTTATCCACCAGAAGGTATCACACAAATGCCTTGATTCCTAGATTTCCCAATAAGAGCAGCCCCGTGGCAATCTGATGACCTTTGTGCAGTGGGACAATTGGCCAACGCTGAGATGCTCTTGTTCCATTAGACAGGGCTAAGTGTAACTTCATGCTCATTCACCTGTTTTTCTTTCTGCACCTATTAAGCAAAAGGGAAGACCCAGAGGAGGTATTGTCACTCCAGGAAGCCATAAAACACCAGCTCTCCTAGTAGCCAGAGAGAGAGTTTGGCAAAATCATTTGTCAGGAGAACAGAAATATCTCAAGTCATCGTATTTTTTATTGTCTCATGAATTCTCAATGATCTAGAATTAATCTTGTGACTGTAAAATAATACATCTAAATCAAATGCAAACACGTTTTGCTGTAGTTTAATGCCATGTTTTGCTTTATTTTATGCTTTGCAATATGACTTTTAAACTATAAAAATGGTGCATTATACTTCTGACCTGACCTCATTTGTCACAGTCTTGGCTCTCTTGAGCTATGCTCTTTGCAGTTCTGTGTCCCCTCAGTGAGGCCCAGGTGACTCAGTTTCTTTCATGCCTGGATTACAGTGTGTGCTTCTCGCTGACTTCCAACAGGTCTGTATTGTGATACCCAGCTGATGTAGAGGTCCCAAAGATGGCAAGGGCACCCATTCCAGAGTAGTCTATAGAAGGATGGCTGTGGGCAGGCTAAAAGACCTTAATCTGTTCTGGTACTGTGAACTCCACTGTCGAGAACCTCAATTCTAGTGTCCCACAGTGTTCAGTCACTTTGGGAATGGAAAGAAGACATTGTTGTATAATGCAAACTGTACAGAGTTAGGGGCCACGATCACCTGCTTATAATCCATCTTTATTGTCCCTTAAATTCGCAAAGCTGCTCAACCCGAAGCTTCTCAACTCGAGTCTCAGTAACTCTATCTGTAAATGGGGGGTTTAGCATTGAAACATAGCAAGAGTTCAATAGGTTTTTTTTGTTATTCATTCTCTCTCTCTCTCTCTCTCTCTCTCTCTCTCTCTCTCTCTCTCTCCAATGACGCTAAGATACAGAATGGTAAAATAACTTTCCCAGAATTAATATGGAGGCTGCCCTTGAACTATGGTTCTCATTTATAGTCAGTGTGCTCAGACATCCAAATGACATTGCGTCCATAGTGCCTTCCACTCAGGGCTGCTGTGAGCATGATGTAAAGGCTCAATACTGTGTCTGGTGAAGTGTAGGCTCCAATAACCGGTGGCGATTATTATTAGAGATGGAAGCTCAACTGAGCTTGAATGCTGTCTAGAGTTTCAATTACTGTCGACCCTCATGGGACAGGGACTCAGATTCATGGGGTACATCTTTTCAACCCCCTTTACACATACAGATGGTTGGTGTCAGTTGTGAATGTGAGAGAGGATGATAGGATTAGTGTTGGTTAGTGACTAGAAGAGAAACAGGCCCTCATATTAAAAGCATAAAGTAAAAGGTTTAGTGCAATGGAGAGCTGAGAACTGCTTTTTCCTGTTAAAAATACATTTCCCCCCCAGTTTCCATATATATGAATAATATTACACACACACACACACACACACACACACACACACACACACACTGTTTTAGAATTCATGGTCTTGCCTGGAAAGAAATCAGTAAGTGTAAGGTTGTTAGCCCTAATGTCTGAGAAGGTGTTGCTTTTGGTAATGTAGGGATAAAAATAAAATGACCCTCTTAAGGTAGTGGCTACCCACAGCTCATTTGTAAGTCAGTAAAAACCTCATTTTTTATCTGAGCATTGGAGAGCTGACCTTTAAAATCACATCTGGGGAGAATGTGTGATTTGATGCAGAACATTTTTGGGGCATGCCGAAGGATGGATGGCCGAGGATATGCTCATCAGTTTTCTTCTCCTTCAAGGAGCGCAAAATTGCTTAGGTTACGAGTCAGTTCTTGGGTAGCTCCAAACCTGTAGCATATGCTTAAGTAGGCCTTCTGTGCAAGGAAGATTAAGCACATGTATAGATTGGATGCTGATCCATGCATCTGGTAGGAAAATGATGGAGACATATATTGTGAGTGTGTGTGTGTGTGTGTGTGTGTGTATGTGTGTATGTATGTGTATGTATGTATATGCATGTCTTCACTGGAAAGTTTAGTTGTTGTGAAGTGAGTTCAGTGAAGTCTTTTGGAAAAAGATGTTGGGATTGCTTTAAAATCATATCCATATTCTGTGAATTTCTGTGTTATAGAGATGTTACCATGGGGCTCATGCAGTGTATTTAGGGTCCGAGAAGCAATGCTACGAATATAAAGCTAGTGTTTGATTTGTGAAACTCAAAATAACCTGCAAGTCCATGGAGCATGAAGAGGAGCCTATCTGTATTCATAATATGTTTTTGAAAGAGCCATGGATGTTGTGGGAAGCAGAATTGGATGGATGGACATCTTAGAGATTCATCTCCAGGAGAAAATAGTATCTGTCTGATCTTGTGTGCTATCATCCGCTGAGTGAAGGTCTGGGTGGTGATACTGATGGAAATTCCTTGTAGTTGTTAATTTTGAACAATCTGGGTTAGGAGGCACTTTAGTGCCTGAATCTGTCACATCATAAACTCCTCCACACTCTGACCACAGACTGTTAGCATTTTCTCTGGCTAGGCTTCAGTTGGCTACAGCCTTCAGAAACAGCGAACTGAAAAACTTTTACTCTTACATTTTCAGATGAGGATCTAGATGTCAGAATCAATGAGTTTTTCAGAGTCACGGCTTGTAAGGAGGAAGCCAGAAGCCACTTAGACACCAGGCTACCATGCTACCCAGCTTCCGCAGGCAATGCCTGCCAATTAACCTCCAGTCATGCTACTTAGAGCCTGCAATGTGCAAGGCTTGGCTGTGGCAAGGAAGCCAGCTCCTCCCTTCCTCACTGATACGGGGGCTACTGTGAAGGAAAAATGTTGAATGAGGTCACCAGTGGGTAGATCTATTTCTGAACCTGTAAGTGAAAATCTATTTGAGGGATACTGTAGACAAGTTCTCATTTTTTCAAGCCTGTACTATTAGAAAAATTGGCTGAGATTAGCGACTCCTGATCCAGGTTGGCTGGCATTGGCTTTCTAGGCACAGCCAACGGGAAAAATCTTTTCGCTTATCCTCACTCCCTTCTTAGCTTTCATATTTGCTGAATACCTACTATGTGTCAGTTAAGGGGATAGGGCAGACAGTCAACAGAAACAGCACCATAGGAAGATAAATCTCGTGCCCCCCCCCCCCACTTCACAAAGCTTAGTGTCAGGGAGGGGACAGGCCTAAAGACCTGTGGTTTCAGTAGGACTCTGGACTAGGAAAGCTATGGTGGGGATGTAAGGAGAGTGACCTAACCTGGACACTAGCATGGATTTGACTAAGGGCTGTGTGATGCCAAGGGCATTTCCAGGCAGAGAAAACATAAGTGTAAAGATCAAGACAGAAGCAAAGTAATGGGCAGGAGAAGGCAGGGGCAGGAACATGGAGTCTCTGTTGCCACCTGAGTAAGTTGTGACCTTTACTCCAGGGCAGGGGTACAGTGAAGAGGTGTGATTGGGCCACCACACAGCCCTTTGTCCAATTCCTGCTAGTCTCCAGGTTTGGTGGTTCTCTTTATAGCTCCAACATAATATTCCTAGTATGGATTCCTATGGAAACCACTGATCTTTGACATTGAATTCTAGATGCGTGGAAGTGTCTTAAAATAGGTCTTATCTTAGTCCCATTGCTTAGGTGGTCCTGATGTTAAATAAGTACATGGCATTCCCATTAGTACTTGAATGGGAGGAAGAAGCCAGGGATCAATTATCCATCTACCTTCCTCTCTTTCTTTCTTCCTCTCTTCCTCTCTTTCTTTCTCTCTTCTTTTCTTCCTCTCTTCCTTCCTTTCTTCCTTTCTTTCTTCCTTCCTTCCTTCCTTCCTTCCTTCCTTCCTTCCTCCCTCCCTCCCTCCCTCCCTCCCTCCCTCTCTCTCTCTCTTTCTCTCTCTCTCCTCTCTCTCCCTTCCTTCCTTTCTCTCTCCCCTTCTCCCTCCCCTTCTCCTTCCCTCCTTCCTTTCCTTTTTTTCCTCCTCTTCCTTCTTCTTTTTTCATTAAAAAATACCATTAAATTCTCATATAGGAAAAAGTAGATGCAAAATGAAAATAAGTCAGGTCACCTTCTTTGAAATGGAAAATTCTCTCAGATAAGCTGAAGATGAGGTAGTAAAACTGAATGACCAGAGGGCTCTTAAAAAAATTGTGCATTTATTCCAAAAGCAGCAAAAAGCTCTGAGGAGCAGCAGTTACTTAAACAGGAAAATTCCCACTAACACAGGGTGCTGAAAAACCCCTATGTTGTTGCATTCTTCAATAAAAGTTGTTTTTTTTCTTTTTGCTGACGCTTTTTCTGTCTTTAAGTGTGCCTCTTATATTTGATGATCAATTTTCCACAAGGTTTGCCATAATGCTTCCTTGGAGCTTAGGACTTTGCATTTTAATTCATTCAGTGAGTGCTTGCAACTAAGACAATATTTGCTGTTTTTACAACTTCAGGTCACCCGTAGCTGACAGTATGGCTCTCAAATCCCAGACCTTCTCTTTCTTTCCAATGGGTTTTAGCTGGAAGAGGGCTACTGGCAAAAGAAAAAACTTTTTTTCCTTTTACTCTTCTTCCTCCTCTTCCTCCCCCGCCCTCCAATCTCTTTGAGACAGAGTCTTATGTAGTCAAGCCTGGCCTTGAACTTACTATATGTAGCTGAGGTTGGTCTTGAACTTACTATGTAGCCAAGGCTAGCCTTGAACATACTATGTAGCCAAGGCTGGCCTTGAACTTACTATCTAGCCAAGGCTGGCCTTGATCCTTCTGTCTCTACTTCTTCAGTGTTGACATTACGGGTGTGCATCTTTGTACTTGGTTAATGTGGAGTCAGGGATCAAATCCGGGATTTTGTGCATGCTGGGTGAGCACCATGCCAGAAAGTTAACTCTTCTCTCTCCAAACTGCAGCTTCTGTGGTTGCAGTTGGGCCTGGAACCTGGCTTATTTTGTTATACACTTTCTTGTGATGGACCTTCGGGTTCTTGTAAGTCCTTCTCCTGATACCTCAAATCTCATGGTTCTACAGGAAGAACTGGGTCACTTTTTTCCAGTGACTTCTTCTCTTAAAGCTCATCTAGGAACCCATTCATCCATCAAAGTCCAACATAGGCTTTAAATTCTCCCAGACCCAAGGCAGGAAAGTGCCCATAATTTCAAGATAGAGTGAGAAGTTTGTGGGAGAATCAAACCCAGGAAGGTTTAAGATTGTTGCTGGTAGTCTTTCCACATCTGTAGTATGTTAGACCATCCAAGAGAACAGAGGCCATCTCTTCCCCAGATTTTAACTGAAGAGCAGTACAGTAAAATTTAACACACATGCTTGTATGTGTGAGCACACATGCACATTCCACACACCCCTCACACACCACACCCCCTCACCTGTTCCCTACATGCCCCCTACACAAGTCACACATGCACCACCACCCCTATACTCCCATACATGCACCACATACTACAACGCACCACACACACATACACACACACATACACACACACACACACACACAAACACACACACGCATGCACGCACACACACACATTTTTTGGTTTTGGTGCTAGAATGGAAACCATGGCCTTATGCTTATTAGGCACATATTCTACCTCTGAGCCACATCCCCAGGCCTCCTCTCCAAATTTTAAGTCTGGTCTAAATTGTGACCTGCTAGTGCAGCGGCAGTTTTTAATCCACAGATCTGTTCTAGTGTCGGGACCCAGAACACTGGGCCAAGTCTGATACTGTTTCTCTTACATTCACTCTTTTATTTTACACACCCCAACCAACCGACCACCCCAGAGCAAAGCATCAAAGCATACAAAACCTCTTTCTTCCAACCAGCCAGATTCCCGGGGAAGAGTCTTGCCCAGAAACCCTCACTGTGGAGAGGGGAGAGTCCTCCTCAGGACCCCTTGCTGTGGAGAGGGAAGCCCTAGATGGTCATTGCCACCTTAGTGTGATTTGGTTTTATGTATGACTCTTTAGGAATATTTAGAGCTCAGAGGGTTTGAGAAATGGCTACAGAAACTGATGTGTATTGGGACAGGGGAGGGGGTGGTAGACCAGCACAGGGAAACCTCCATGGCTCACAGCCTCCATTTTCACTTTTGTTTCCAGTATTTATTTTTTTTATCATGCTAATATTTCTGTTCTAAAACATCCTGCTTAGCTACCCGGCATCATTCTTATTCCAATCCCATTATCAATTGCAATGTAGCCAAGCTTAAGGGATTTTGGCTAAAGGTAGGAAAGTATGCGCTGTTTGTGAACTGAAAACTTGATGTGAAAATTCAAACTAGTAGCCAGGAGTGGGTGCTGGGGGGAGGATTGTGGAGGGGGAGTGGAGGGTAGAGGTGGTGGGGTATGTAGTAGAAAGGTGTGTGGGAGGGGCCTTGGCTACCTCCTGTTTCTCAGCCTTGCAAAGCAGTACTCCGAACAAAAGTGGAAACATTGTAGCAGATACGCAGAAGGAAAGTCTGTTGCCCATGAGCCCCTTTCCAGGTTTCTTTCTATTCTGACCCGATGACAGGTCACTGGCGCTAGAGCATCTTTTCGAGGTATCCCTTCTTCCTGAGCTTTAGCCTTTGGCTATGACAGGGGAAACCGTGGGGCAGATGTTTGTTGGATGTGCCTTCTCCCACTGTCCCCGAGGACCCATTTCTGCAGGTACTGAGCCTTGATCTGTTAGACCACAAAGAAGAAATGGTGGTGGAGGAGGAGACAGTGGCGGTGACAGAATCCACAGAGGACTATAGAAGGATGGGTTGCCAATGGCCCCTGAGGACTGCCGGATAATAGCTGCTTCTACTCCCTGGAACTATTTCGGCACTCCCGGCCCTGTCCTGCCAGCATAGCTGGCCACTGTAGCTTTGCACATGGAAGCTCAGTCACTAATGAGGAACGGTGTTGCTGGGTCTAAAGTATGAATCAAACTTTGATTCATAACCAATAGTTGCAGAAACTCGGGTCCCAGTTTTCTCATTTAAACCATGCAGCCAATAACGTCTCTGTCTGCTTCACTAGTAGGGAGGAAGACAACTTGTATGAGAATGCTCTTGTGAAGCCAGGCTAGGTTCCCAGTCAATGCTTTGAAGTCATTGGTAAGTTCTACTGTCTAGTGATAACTCCAAGTTTGGAAGCACTTATCCAATCACCGAATACTATGCTTCTGTGCCTTTGGGGTTTCTGGTTTTTCTTCCTGTGCTTTGTTCTTATTCTCTTATGTTAGGTTTAGGAGCCCCGGAACTAAGCTTGGTTAGAATCTTGCAGAAGGACACCGAGGACTGGAATAAGTGCGTGAAGGAGTCTTATATAAGAAAGATGTGTAGAACTCGCTCACTGCACAGCATCCGTCAGGCTCTTTTCAGAATCTTTGTAAACTTCTTATACCTTGCCTGGATAAGTGGATAGTAGAATTCTAGATGTGAGACGATGTGTGTGATTATTAAATAAAAATAGATACGACTACTATGCAAGAGTGAATTCTTTGGAAAGGTGACAGGAAATGTATCACTCATGTTCTCATCCACTCAGGAATTTGTTAGTGACACAATTAAGTTTGTTTCCTAGAGGGAGAGAAAAGAGTAGCGTCCTTAGCCTAGAAGTTCCTAGGCACTATTTAAACCCAATTCATCAGAACAGAGTGCCTCCCAGGAGAGGGAAACATAATTATTTCTGAGTGGACAAGGGATTTTAGAGGTGGAAGGCAGGGAGACTCTTCAGCAAGGAAGTAAGGAGAGAAAATGTCTATTTCATCCAGTATTCCTTGTTGAAGCTGGACTTCCCTTTAACTGGAACACATGACTACAGAAAGACCTTCAGGATGTTATCACCAAACATAAGGACAGTGTTGTAGAGAGTCATTTTTCAGTCATCCCATGAGACCATTCTGTATTTTGCTGGCGTGATTTCACATCCTCGGATTTGGTTTTTTTTTTTAAACTTTGATCACCCATCTGGGCAGATGTTTTGAGAACGGTGTATTACCAGTAGTGATCTGAAGATGGCAGCATTGTGCGACCTATCTGTTTCCTGAGCACTCTCAGGTATGTTCTGTGTCTCTGGATTTCAATTGTCACTCAGCCTTTCTTTTTCTGCTTAATGACTGTGTATGTAAATGACTCTGCTTTTCTTCTGTGGAAGAGGTCCCATCTATCATTCCTGTTTTGGTTTTAAGCTAATGATTATATGTAATTATATTCAAATAAAATATTTACAAATAATTATATATCACTGGAGCGTATAAAATTTAGAATTCATGAGCATCAGTGTTGATGAAAGGTACCCTTCAATTTGGGAGGTGTGAGTCTTACTATTATTATTTGTTTCTGTTTAAAAGACATTAGCGGCCAAGAATCAGCAATTCTCTTTTGCAGGTGTTTTTACAAGGCTCGGCGTGTCTTTTTTTCTTCTTCACCTTGTGCATATTTATTTTCTGATAATAGGTAGGATATTTGTTTGGAAAATCTCAAGGGACCATGTTACAGATCCACATCTGGAGAATTCTATGAGGAAAATAAATATTTTTCTTAAAATTTCCGGAAGCAATTAGTTATTCTTGAACTCTAAGACATTACCAGGGGGTCATCCAGTTCAATTGGAAGCTGGCTTTGCATACAAAGTCAGGCAGTAGACATGCATGATCAGTCCCTCCTTCAATCAGTGATCTGACAGAGGTATTCACCACTACTGGAAACAGAGAAGCATCCCGAGCAAGTCCCTAATTCAAATTTTGCCAACACTTGGGTTTTGGATGTAATTCACCTTTACTTATTATCTGTCAGCCACACGTAGAGCTGAAAATGGAAAACAGTCTCAAGAGCAAAAGGTCTGGTTCTCCGAGGAAAGCAGGCTGCAGAAGCTGCATCCAGGGGGCTTTCTTTGCTGATGGACGCAGGGGAGCCAAAAGGGGAAGGTAGGCAGAGAAGGAACAGATGGAGCTGTGTAAGGGCAGAGCGTTTGGAGAGACTCCCAGATGAGGTAAGGGGCCAGGGAGCATCAGAGCCGTGGGAAGGGAGATGCACAGGGCTCTTCCCTTGGAGACCATTCTGCTTCTAGAAGCATATTAGCTAAAGATACACTAGATAATCCATCACTCAACTTTTGGATCTTTCGTCAAACCAAAGCAGGCCTTTTAATTCTTGCTGTAAAATCAGACATCAGACAGAAGGGCAAGTCCAGGGGAAGAAGCTGTGGTTGGTCTAGTAGATTTTTGTTTTGATTTGGATGATAACTGTGGCTATGTATTATGTATGCAAGTGATGTAATGTGAGGGAAATTAAAAATGCACTTCATAGCTGACCTAAATGCTCCCATAGTTGGCTCCATATGTGTGTTTTGGATGCCTTTGGATATGACAACACATTTCCCCACAAAGTATTCTACATTCAGCATTAGGGTTCCAAGGATGTTATGTGGTGAACTAAAAACGCAAGATGAATCAGGGAGGCAAATCAAAGACACTCTAAGAAGACACCAGGAGCTTCCAGTTTCCTTGTTTTGGACTCTCATTTCCCCATCATTTGGCCGTAAAGGAAAAATCACACACCTACTAATTTTTTATTTAGAAGCCTTAAACGATGGCAGATGCTGATGCCGAGCTCTGTAAAACACTGAGCTCTAGATCTTGTGAATGTCACTGTTGAGACGAGGCCTGGATATAAATCACTCATCTGCTTAAGTTTTCCGTTTTGTGAAATGGAAGGGCTGGATTACCACATGTCTTCTGGGCTTCTCCGTGGATATATGAGCACTTGGCTTCACTGTGCCCAGGATTGTGCACAGTTGTTTGTTTGACAGACTTGAGGGTTTTATTTTTAACCATTAACACGTTGACAACTCTTAGGTTTGTTGTTCTCAGGAGACCTCAGTGAGAGTGACTTCTAATATCCTGACATCCCCGTCCTGTGTGTCTCCCCCATTCCACGCCCCCACCCATGGTGCTGAGGACAGAGCTCAGTTTTAACAAACAAAATGTTCCTAGGGACACAATACCACCCCTGATTGATTTATAATAATTCCTGAAACACTGTAAGAGCTTGCTGAGTATTGGTGGGTATAAAGTGAACAGATCAGCAAATGAATGACAAGTTAGATGTGTGTGTCTTCTAGGAAATAAAAGAAAACAAACCCACCAAGGAACTCGAGTTGCAGTCTGGAATCCACTCCTTAGCTATGTGACTGCATCCCTCCTGACCGTGACTTCCATCCGTGGACTCAGTCACCTGCTCGACAGATATTTCTAGCAATTATGTTATACTAGATTCTGGTTTAAATGCTAAGAGTTTGAAGCCGGAAGCAAGTCCCTGATCTGATTACAGCTCATGCTACCGAGTGACATGGGCAGCAAGGGCAACAGAAGTCAATGGATAGGGTGATGTCAGGGGCAAGACGTTCATCATGTAACATGTCAGTCGGAGACTAGGCAGAAAGCATGGCTACTTTCATGGTCTGGGAAGTACTCAATGACTAGACTTTTAAGTTGCAATCCTTTTAACAAACCAGCTTTCAACTGAGAAACAAAAATGACCACAATATAAATACCTAGGGAGTAGATGCCAGAGGGAACAGTAGGCACAAAGGCCCTGAAGACAGTTTCATTCATATTTCCAGGGGCATTTGGGATGTCATTGTGTGGTTTTTTTTGACTGGAAAACACATGTTCTCATGTAGCTTTTAACATTTCATGGTAAGCTGGACATAAAAATGTAGGTAGTCAATAGCAGAGTCTGGGGAGATGGCTCAGCAGTTAAGAGCACTTGACTGCTCTTCCAGAGGTCCTGAGTTCAATTCCCAGCAACCACATAGTGGCCAACAACTATCTGTAATGGGATCTGAATCCTTCTTATGATGGGCATGAAGACAGAGCACTCAAACATATAAAATACATGAGTAAATAAATCTTTTAAAAAATATAGCCAATAGTGAATGGGCAAAGTTCTGTGTGACACTCCACAGCTGTTGTAACTATATAGAAGTTCATTGAGATGGCAGACTTTGGGTCTGGTTAATTTTGGTGTGTGATTTTTTTTTTTTGGTTTTTCAAGACAGGATTTCTCTGTGTAGTTTTGGTGCCTGTCCTGGATCTCGCTCCATAGACCAGGCTGGCCTCGAACTCACAGAGATCCACCTGGCTCTGCCTCCCAAGTGCTGGGTGGGATTAAAGGCGTGCGCCACCACCGCCTGGCGCATGTGATGTTTTTTTATTTGCAAATTCTTTATAAAGAAGTTTTAATAAAAAGCCACTGTCTTAGAGGTTCTATTGCTATCATAACCAAAAGCAACTTGGGAAGAAAAGGATTTATTTAATCTTACAGCTTGTAGTCATTTTCTAAGGAAGGCAGGTAGGAACTCAAGGCAGGAGCCTGGAGGCAGGAGCTGATGTAGAAGCCATGGAGGGATGCTGCTTACTGGCTTGCTCCATCTGGCTTGCTTAGTCTGCTTTCTTACAGCACCCAGGGCCACCTGCCTAGGGGTGACACTACCCACAATCGTCAATCAAGAAATGCCCCTACAGACTTGCCTCCAGGCAACTTTATGGAGGCATTTTTCTCAATTAAAAGTCCATTTTCCGAGATAGATTTAAGGTTGGTGTCAAGTTGACAAGACCAAACAGAACAGCCACGTTAGGGAGCTGCTAAAAATCCCGAGGGTGGGGGGTTTTTATCAGTACCTAGAATGGTGCTAAGCATCCTGTAACACATAGGACAACCTCCCCGAACAAAGAATGGTGTAGTCTAAAGTGTCAAAGGAGCTTGAGTTTCCACTGCTTTTAAGGAATGGAAAGTAATAGTTGCTGCGTAGAGCTTATATTTCAGTGTGGAGATGATGCGGGAAAGTCCCCCAGAGTTGTCAAAAAGCGCAAGATCAGAAAACAAAGAAAATGTGGGACAGTATAAGGAGGTGTATTGGTAGACATCGCAGATGAGTTGTTGGGGGGCATGGACTATGATTTTGACCTCTTTGGCAGTTGAATCTGGAGGGAGGCTTTGCTTCTGGAGGTGACGCTCTGTGGCTTGGAAGTGGCCAGTCCTTTGGGTGCAGCTCAGTTATGCAGAGCATGGGACCACTCAACTCGGAGGTTATCCCTGCATTAAAAAGCAAACAAAACCCTTCAGAATCAGAGGACATCTCAACCCTTGGATAAAAATAGAGCAAGCTGCCATGGGCTAGAAATAATTATTTTCTGCCCCGTTTCAGGGGTGTTTAAGCTCTCTTTCTCAACACCTTCCTTGCCCTAGCACCACGGACGCAGGACAGTGCTAATTTGATTCAATTCTTATTACGTGCTGCTAGCTTCGCACTTTTCTATTAGAGAAATAAAACAGTGTGATTTCAGCCCCTTGCAACAGCATTGTGAGTTTTGTTAGTTGTGCAGCAGACATTTTTCTGTCCAGGCTGAGTTCTTGAACCCAACAGCAGTAACTGCAGATTCCAATATTTTTTCTCCTCTTTTACTACTACTTTGAGAATTTTGTACAATGTATTTCAATTACATTCACCCCTTCCCCAGCTCCTCCCAGATTCTCCTCCTAAACCCACTCAACTGTCTCCTTTAAAAAAAAAATTATGCACACACATATGCATACACATATGCATGTGTTAGTATGCGTTTAAGATTTTACTAAAAACATACATTGTAGTTTTGATAGATTGGTAAGTACATGTTTGTATTCTTGGTCTCTCCCAAGCATTGGCACCTAGGAGGTTTTCAACAAATGCCATTAAAAAAATGTTGATTTGCATATTTGTTTTTTGGTGTGTTTTGTATGTAATTATGTGCATGGGTGTGCTTGCTCATGTGTGAGGAGGGCCAGAAATTGATGTTGGGCATTTTCCTGTATTATTGTCCCACCTTCATTTTTGAGATAGGGCCTCAATGAATCTGAAGTTCATCTTTTCCCTGGACTGGGTGGCCAGTGAGATCCTGGTTGCCCCCTCTAGTGCTGGGGTTACAGAAGTGTGCTGCCATGCCTAGCTGTTATGTGAGTGCTGGGGATCCACAGTCAGGTTCTTGTGTGTGTTCAGGAGGCTCTCTACTCTCTGAGTCATCGCCCCAGCTGAGTACATGTCTTCGGAATGAATAAACAGATTAAAAAATACATACATTTGAGATGACTAGATTCCAACTCATCTTTCCGTATCTTCTTATTTATGCCACTGAGACACAATTTGGTAGGTGAAAGGGACCATATTCTTGTGGAGTATTACTAAGATGTACTCATTTACAACTTTATAACTTTATAGTTTATAACTTTAAAGTTATTACAGGAGATATGTTTTGATCCATAAAGTTTCTGAATACAGGAATCACAAGACTCCTAGTGGTTTATAATTTTCCTATATTCTTTCAACGGAGGGCAGGATTATTATTTAAAATATTAATCATAAAAATCTTGCAAAAATTATGTGCTGAAATTAAACAGAAGTTTGTTGAGGTATATAAATGAGGACAGGGTTATTCAGCAAGATAATGGATTGCAATAAATACTCCTGATTTAAATTTATTTAAAAATTTAAGGCAGTTATGTACAGTGCAACATTTTATTTTGGGTGTCATTTTATTCTGTGAAGGAACTTGTTGACCAGTTCACTGAATGTGTGTCCATCTTTTTTTTTTTTCCAGTGTTATTTCTTCACAATCGAGTTTGGCCTTTGCAAGCAAGAAGGTCAACTGCGAGCATATGGAGCAGGGCTACTTTCCTCTATTGGAGAATTGAAGGTACGAAGCTGTGAATGAAAATATCCTTCCCAAGCAAACTGGTTCAAGGTCATGGAAGATATTGATTTGTTGGTCTGAACATTTCTACTCACAGCTCTCCATACATATTTAATACAGAGGATTTGGCACCTCAGATGTGGGTGCTGACCTAACTTTTTGCACCTCTGAAAATGGGTCAAGCCATTCTGGGTTGGTGGTGTGACTCAAATGGATGAGCAGCCATGTGCCCAAATCAACAGGAATGACAAATGTATGCTCCAATGCTGGGAAACAAACGACTGACCTAAATTTAGTGCTGAGAAGTGGGCAGTGAGTTAACAGGGATGCTCCTGATTGACACTTGCATGGAATGTTCCTGATTGACACTTGCATGGGATGCAAGTCTGGCTTTCCTACTTTTGTTTCCATGTCCTTCATGGCTCCATGGACTTCTACCTCTCAAAGAGGAGTTTGGGGATATTCCATCTTCTCCAAAATTAATGCAATTAAAATACTTGTGCTTATCAGCAGTTTAAGAGAAAACAAGCTGAATAAGCACAGTGTCAAGGAGGCATGTAGCATGTATTTGTGATGCTTAGAAATTTTTTTTCCTTTAAATAGTAAAATGATCATTTATTTGGAAATGGTGGGCTCTGGAGCATTCTGATAATTTTAACATTCTAGTAAGTTTTGATGCATTTAGAAGGCAATATGATGTACAATCTGGAAATTATACTCACAATAACTTAATCTTTCCTTGATTATTCAGTCTAAGATGAGGATTAGAGACTAGCTTAGGGTGTTCTCTTCAGCATTGATCGTTGTTGTATAATACGATTGGGAAATGAGTTGCTACTGGAATGTTTTGCTTATTTGTATTCTCTAAAGATGCAATCTCACTGCAGTTTTATCGAGTCTGTAGTTTTATAACTTCATTAATTAGATAATTTATTCACTCCTAAAAA
Organism: Peromyscus nudipes; assembly: GCA_902168325.1. Taxonomy (NCBI): domain Eukaryota; kingdom Metazoa; phylum Chordata; class Mammalia; order Rodentia; family Cricetidae; genus Peromyscus; species Peromyscus nudipes. The sequence continues at coordinate 44,734 of CABHPH010143319.1, forward strand.
CCTTCACTGGATGCTTAGAGGTGGCATGCACCATACCAGATACTGGGAATCAAGAGACAGAGAATGATGAAGAACATGAATCCAAAGAAAATGATGCCAGAAGTTATCAAATTCTTAAACAGAGTGTAGGATTTTGGAACATATCAACTCAGTCCCTATAGGAACCAAATGTCATTATTGTTAGAGATGAGACAGCTGAGGAAAGCCATTACAGTTCTTGCCTAAACTACACACAAATGTGCTAGAGCCAGACCCAAGTGTAGACAATTTAGACTGTAGTATCGGAGCTCTAGGTTCAACAGCCTGAGGCTCTTATCATCCAGGACTTGACACCTAGTGCCAGATAAACAACCAAGCAAATAATAGAAAAAGTGTGACAACTGTGTCTGGCACATCATCGGCCATGCTTGAGAAAGGCTTTCTGAGGAGAATCTTGTTGCTCACAGTGAGTCCTGAGGAATCAGCAGGGTGGCTTAGTAAAGGATAGGATGCACACATGAGCAATGGACCAAGGGAGTATGTAACTTGTGTGTATGTGTGTGCGTTCCACAGTACATGTGTGGTCAGAAAGCAACTTTGAGGAGTTGGTTCTCTCCTTCCACCATGTGGTTCTGAGGATGATACTCAGGTTTGATGGGACACTGAGCAAGCCCTTTTACTTGCTGAGTCATTTTGCTGGCTTTTTAAAAAAAAAATAACATCAACAATAATAAATTTAATGTTATTACAGTGGCCAAAGCCTACAGCAATAATAGGATCATACCTTGTAAGTCCATGCCCTCTAAGACTTCTTGGTTCTCCTGAGAAAGTCAGAAAACAAAACTCCCTGAGCTACATCTATTTACATTCTCTTCAGATGGTTTATAAATTATTCTACAAACAAACAAATCTCTCTCATGCCCCCCAACTTTTGACAGGGTCTCCTGGTCTGGTTAATGAGGCATGTGTAGGCAGCATTGGGGTGAATCTGTTGGTTTTGTTTTGACTGGTGTGGACAGAATCATCTAGAAATGGAAATCAGCTAGAAATATGTACAGCAAAGGGCATTGTCTGCATGCAACATCCTGTTCAGGTCCATCACCTCTGGTCATTAGCATTCTTCCAGTCTCAGATTTCAACACTCCAGCATCCCCATGATTGCTGTTTTGGACCATTTTTACAATTCAGATGTTCTTTTTACAAGAAATACCTTCTAACTGTTCACAGAGAATACAGAACACCGGAATTTTCCTTAGCAGTCCCTCTCTTTCCTGTCTGTCTCGTTCCTGTAAGTGCTCAGAACATTTCACAGCTCATTTAAATACAATTACGTTTGCTTGTATGTGTGTGTGTGCATGTGCACATGAGTCCAGGTGTTCGTGGAAGTCAGAGAGGGTATCCCAGGGGGTTATGAGCTTTCCTCCCATCCCCTGAAAGAGCAGTAAGCACTCTGAGTCACCTCCAGTCCCCTAAATATCATATTTTTCTTTTGTTTGAAGAAAGATACTATGGTTCTAGACTGAATGTAGGGATGGCTCTATTAATACCATTATCATAATTCTTATATAAATATCCTTACAATTTTGAATGAAGTTATCTATTGCAGTAAAGTGTTTTCTACTACTCCAACTGATGCCCTAATAATGGTCCCTAAGTTTCTGGAGGCTTTGGTATAGTCTTCATAACTTTTATCTAAGTACACACAATTCACCTTTTCTCTTGGAACATAAAACTTGTAAGATTTGTCCTCTAATTTTCCTGTGGGCACAGATGCTGCTCTTCAGAACTGGCCAAGTGTTTCCAAGAGGGGTCTCTGTAGTTTGGAGGAGGACCTTGATTTTTTTTTTCTTCATAAAAAAGGCACTTGATTTCTCTTTCAGAGACAGACATAAAGCAAATATGGAAAATCTTATGAAAGCTAGCATAAATCTGATTAAAAACTACCCACACCATGATGGTTGACATACTGGTTGGAACTCC
>CABHPH010143320.1:0-24407 GCA_902168325.1 Peromyscus nudipes
AAACATCTTGCTGGTGTCTTCCCAGGAATTGTATAAAACATACATCAGTGTTTGGAAGAATTGATATCTTTACTTTTTTGAGGTCACAAATCTATGAATATGGCATTCTCAGTGCTTGAACATAGAAATTTAATTGATTTCTGTAAAATTTGCCTTATAAACTGAGAACTTGATGAACTTTTTGATAAGTTCTCTGAGTTTTTGTAGGTTCTCTGAGTTTTCTGTGTACACAACCATTTGTGAACAGAATGTAGTTTACAAACATCTGTTTCTATCTGTTGACATTTTATTTCATTTTTTGTCTTGTTTTGTTGGCTAAAAGTTCTTTCTATATGGTAAATAAGAATTAACTCCTAAGTCTTTATCTTACAATGAAGACATTCAATTTTTCCTCAGTAAGTGTAATTTTGACTTGAGTTTTGATATTTTGTAGACGGCCTTTATCAAATTTTAAATACATACATACATTTGATTTTTCATATTTTAAATTATAAACAAGTATTGAATTATGCCAGATGTTTCTTTTGCAATTTTTATATGATTTTCCTTTTTTTATCTTGTCAATATTGGGGATTATATTGCTTCCTACCTGTTGACCCAGATTTAAATCCTATATAAATAAATTCTGCTTGATTGTGGTGTACAATCTTTTTAAATGCTGCTGAATTTTGTTTGCTAACTATTTTCCATTTTTTAAACCCGTGTTTTTACTTATGCCTTCCCAACAATCTATCACTGAGCTACATTTCTATCATTATTTGATAATACTAAAAAATTGCTTTTATATTTATGAAAGATAGTGGTCTTTAACTTGGCTTTTTTTCCTTCTTGTTTTTGAATTGGGGTAGCATTAACTATAAAAAAAAAAAAAGATACGGTTAGTGTTCCATCTCAGTGGGCTGAGGTGCCTCCATGTCTCACTATTGAGTTCTTGTAGGTTTAGCCACACTTGTCTTCTGTTTGCCTCTCAGGCCCTTTGTTCTTATTCTAATTTTATGTCTGTATGCATTTGCCTTTTACCGCCATTCAGTTGTGTTCAAATATTGCCTGCTTAGAGACTTCTTTTTGTCTGTTCTCTCTAACTATATACTGCCCATCCTATCACTAATCTGTCCTCTTGTTCTGTGTAAGAGAGTTCTTGTATAAGAGCTCTTCTACAGAATACAGGGATGGAAAGAATATGCTCTTTCATGGCACTTAACAAAGTCTCCCTTTTCTCGACCCCCCTTTCTTCTGTTCCTGTCTGATCATTTCTACCACCCATCTATCTCTCCTTTCTTTTCCTTTCCCTTCCTTCCATGATTCCTGTATACATATTGCCCAGTTTATTGCTTTATTTCTAGTGTTCAGAACATAATAGATAATCAGTATTTTGAATGAATGACTACCTTTATGAAATGTTTCTGATTTTGGTTACAATTAATTAAGTGTTATAAGTTGAACTGTTTTTTTCCCTTATGATTATTTGACAAATTCTAGAGACACTAAAGAAAAAAAAAAGGAAAAAAAAGGTCTTTTCTTTAGGCAGCTTATGGACTAGTAGAAAAATGTGAACACATTTTCTGTCTATCTGTCATCTATCTATCTATCTATCTATCTATCTATCTATCTATCTATCTATCTATCATCATCTGTGGTAGTTTGAATGTAATTGCCCCCCCTCCCATAATCTCATAGGGAGAGGCACTATTAGGAGGTGTGGCTTTGTTGGAGTGAGTGTAGTCTTGTTGGAGAACATGTGTCATTGTGGGGGTGGGCTTTGAGGTTTCCTATGCTCAGGCTACTACAATGTCTCAGTTGACTTCCTGTTGCCTGCAAAATGTAGGACTCTCAGCTACTTCTCCAAAGACATGTCTGCTTGCATGCTGCCATGCTCCCTGCCATGATGATAATGGACTGAACCTCTGAAGCTATCAGCTAGCCCCCTCAATTAAATGTTTTTCTTTTTAAAAGTTTCCTCTCTGTGAGTTTGAGGCCAACCTTATCTACAGAGTGAGTTCCAGTGCAGCAAGAGCTACAACAAGAAACTCTGTTTTGAAAAACAACAACAACAAAAACAAAACAAAAAAGAGTTTCGATGGTTATGTTATCTCTCACAAAAATAGAAACCCTAAGACATCATCTATATCTATCAGTCTGTCTGTCTTAGTTAGGGTTTCTATTGTTGTGAAGAGACACCATGACCATGGCAACTCTTATAAAGGAACTCTTATTTAATTATGGCTGGCTTACCCAACCTCAGTGACACACTTCCTCCAAGAAGGCCATACCTATTCTAACAAGGCCATATCTCCTAATAGTGCCATTCCTTAATGAATGACCAAGCATTTAACTATTTAAGCCTGTGGGGGGCCATTCTTATTCAAACCACCACACCATCTACTTTTCAGTTACCATCATCACTGTCTATGATCTATCCATCTATAAATTGATTAATCAACCAACCATTATCTATTGATATGTCTACTTGCAAGCTATGCTCAAAGTCCAGAAAGACAAGTAGTACAGTGTGCCATGAGAACATATAGTACTTATCTAGCCTGAGGTATTAAGGAATACTTTTCTGAGTTGAGTTCTAAAATATGGAGAAACAAGCATGGGATTGGTTCTGAGAGGGAGACACAGACTGTCTACAGATTCCAAAGTTGTGCAGAGTATGAGGAATAGAATCCTGAAAGAAAGCTGAGAAAATGGGCAGGGCCAGTCTATGCAAGGCCTAGAAACCACATTGGGCATGTTGGCCTTTATCTGAAGAGGATGAGACATTATTAATGTATTTTTGGTGGTGTGTTAACAGTATTTGTTTGAGGTTTTTTTTTTTAATTACTTCTTTTAGGTTTTGGGATTATAATTATATTTCTTCCCTATTATCCTTCCCACATATCCCTTGCTGTCTTTCAGATTCATGGCCCCCTTTTCACTAATTGTTGTTGCATACATATATGATGTAAACACACACATATTTCTAAATACATAAATATAACCTGCTCAGTCTGTATGTTACTTGTATGTATGTTTTCAGGGCTCACCACTTGGTATTGAATAACCAGTTAGTAGACTCTTCTCTGGGGAAGACCGTTTCCCCCACTCCCAGCATTCCTTAGTCACATATAATCCTTTGTTAGCACTGAGGCTTCGTGAGCTTTCGTTGTCCACTTCAGCATGTCTGCATTGTTGTTGTCCTTGTTCAGGTCACGTTTATGCAGTCATGTTGGTGAGACTTCTGAAATCTTAGGAGACAATCTCACAATAAACTCCCAAATCCACAATGATCCTTGAGCCTTAGGTGTGGGAGTTGCATTGTAGACGTGTATATTGATTGGGACTAGGGCTCCACAACTCTGCATTTTGGTTGGTTGTGGTTTCTGTAATGGTTTCTGTGTTGAAAGAGAAAGTTCCCTGGTGATGGGTGAGGACTACACCTACTTTACTTGTTATACGGAGAATATAACAGAAATGGGATGAGGAAGAATGGGAGTCTAAGTAATAATGGCAGTGATCGGATGGTACACACGGCTTGAAGTAGTGGCAGTGGAAAAAAGTCATTGGCAGATGAAATGAAGGCTAAATACTTCATCTGCTATAAGCATTTAAAATAAAGAGTATAAAATAATTCATAGAAAATCCAAGGATATAGGCCTAGCAGGATGGATCAGCAGTTAAGAGTTCTGGCTGCTCTTCTACAGGACCTGAGTTTTGTTCCCAGCACTCAAGTTGGGCAGCTCACAATCACATTTAACTTCAGCTCCAGGGGATTTGATGCCCTTTTCTGGCCTCTGCAGGCACCTGTACTCATGTGCCTACACAATGAGACACATGCATATACGCATACTATAATATAAAATCTTTGAAAATCTGTAGATATATAGATAGATACTTGTGCCTATTATGAGGTCACATAGAGGAAGTATAATAGTATTTGGTACAAATGAAATTTCAATATAAGTAATAGCTGTAGTACACTTGAATGATCTCAGGTTAAGTTCAGTAAACTTTTGAGAATGATTTTCCTTATTCCTTCAATGAGTCCAGTACTACAAGCTCTATGGAGTTATGGTATGTAGGTACCACCAATGGCCTCCAAATGTATTTTTTCCTTTCAGAGCAAAATAAGTTTTGCTTGAGCCAGTGGCCAGCAACAGAAGAGAACATTTCCTAGATTTGTACAGTTAGGTGTTGCTGTGGACTGTCAATAGGACATAAGACTAATGTGACAGTTTCTGAGAATCTCCTGTGGGAGGTAGCTGGCAGTTTGTCTTTGCCCCTATCTTTTCCCTTGCCCTCAGTGTTCCCACCAAGGAGGAAGTGCTTTAAATGTTTCCTCAGATTATTAGTGCAATGCCACTTGCCAGGTTTGGCAGGATAATGAGTTCTAACGGATTGATCCCAGAGCAATAGGCAGCCCAGGCTTCAATACCATTTTTTGTTTCAAGAGAATGATTTTGTCTGTTATGAGCAGTCTAGTTTCATTTTAACCGCTACATGAAGATTAGAGGCTGTTACACATGTGAATCGCCCAGCGCATCACTAAGTGTTTTTCTCCCATGCCTCTTCCATTAAAAAAGAAAAGGCTCTTCTAATTCTGCCCTCCAGTGATGGAGAAACAAATTGGATTCTTACACTTTTGTTTTTCTTAGAACAGGATGTGGCAAAATGGAATCTATCCAGGCAGATATGAGCAAGCCTAGAAGCTATGTTATACGAAGAGCAGTTATAGTTGTGTTGTATTTCCTGTTTGGAAAATAAGCATGCCCTTGACTCAGGGGAACGTCAGGCAAATAAGATAATGTGATTCTACCTAGTCTGATGGATTTGGAGCTGGATTATCAACTACAGTGCTGGGCCTCCCTGATGATTTGCCCAAATAAACTTGAAGCATTGAGGGGGGAGAGTCTTGGTGACTGGGCATTTGTCTTGCATGCCCACAGTCTTGGCAGATGAGAGGTGCCGGAAGAACCCTTAAAAAGGCACTCTCTAGTTTCTGGAACAGTAATGGTGCTCCAACTAGTGTGGATGTCAGTAGCTTTTACTGTGTTTGCCCAGGATGGTGGTAGATCAGCATGTTGTCTCCCAGTCTCCTGAGAAAGGCCAGAGAAGGATGGGTGTGGAAACACAGACACAATCCTGCTCCTGTGAGCTCTGGAAACACAACTGTGACTTAAATGTTTTAGAAAGACAGAAAGTACAGTGCCATCTTCACCCAGAGAGACTGAGAGTTGGGTAGTTACTCAACTCTAAACCTAGAAAAGAGAGCAAAAATGAGGCAATATTGATTCCAATTCAACCTCTCTTGTTTCCTGCATTCAAATGAGCCAAAACTGTTGGACTTCCCTTCAGACTCCAGCTGGCCTCCTTCAGAAATGAGTCAGTGCCCCAAACAAAGGTCAAGATGCTTAAAACTCAACAGAAGAGTCCACATGAAGGAAGCAAATAAGCTTCACTCCCTTGGGCACATGTATGTTCACATAAAGGGAAACGATTGGGTTGGTCATTGTTATGGTTAATATTGTTGACAGGATCTAGATCACCCATGAGACATTCTGACAAGGGACTTTATTGGTTAGGTTCCCTGAAGTTGTAAGACCCAACCTAACTGTGGGTGGCACATTCTAGCAGAGCCCAAGACATAAGGAGGTTGGAGAGAAAATTGCATTTTGCTTGGTTGCTTGCATTTGCCATTTGCTAATGAGTTGTTGCTACTGGTCCCATTATTTTCTCATATCAGGTCCAGATGCTTCTGGTCTTTCAACATGGACTGAAGACCATTGGCTCTCCAAGAACCCTCTAGGCTTTCAGTACTGGATTGGGACTCCTGGGACAACCAGCCTTATGGATTGAGTAACTACCCAACTCTCAGTCTCTCTGGGTGAAGACAACTATTGTTGGATTACCCAGATAACATCATGAAAGTCAGTCTATAATTTCTCATTTTAATATGTATTCATTTAATCAGTTCTGTGCCTCTAGAGAGCCCTCAGCAATATAAGCATCAATCTAAACAAGTCTATTGGTTGTGGTAGTAACTCTTCAGCACCTCTTCTGTTGAAATAGATGAATTATCATCAAAGGAAAATAATTTTCAAATAGATGGCTTCTATATTTAATCTTACTCAGGTGACAGATGCCCCTAGGGACACCTATAATGACCTCATCACATTGAGATACATTTAATGCTTCTCTAATGTAGGTACAACATCAGCTTGCACTGTGACCCTGGGAAAGGTCATTCCCTTCTATGTCATCCACCACTGTCACTGGTACCCTGTGAAACAGCCATGCTAAGTGACCTGCAATTATCAGATGTATTCTTTTACCCATGGGCCCTTTCTTCTTGGAAAGCACCCTGTTCACACATCTGCCACACAGGCCTGTCTGTGTTTTTAGATGGTTGTTAATGAGGCCATGACAGCTTTGGAGTTAGTAGTTTTCTTCACGTTATATCAGTAATAGTCTGGCACCTAAAAGAAGCTTAAAAATGATTTGTTGAGTTTACCTTACAGCCTGTTAGCTGGTTCCTAAGTCTTTTTTTTTTTTCAAGACAAGGTTTCTCTGTGTAGTTTTGGTGCCTGTCCTGGATCTCGCTCTATAGACCAGGCTGGCCTCGAACTCACAGAGATCTACCTGGTTCTGCCTCCCAAGTGCTGGGATTAAAGGCATGTGCCACCACCACCCCGCATGGTTCCTAAGTCTAAATTAACCCTTCCATTCAAAGACTTCTGTCAGTGAGCATTCTGAGTACTCTGGTTATTACTTCAGACATGCATGCTTGTGCAGAGAAAGTATCCAGGAATGTGGCTCCAGACACTTGATCCCTAGTTTTAACTTTGTCTCCAACTTGCCTTAAGCAACTTTGAGAGACTTAGAGCAAGCCACATAAACATAGTAAGTCAGTGAGTGGGCACCAGATTTTCTGTATAGAATATTATGAGAAGAAACAAGAAGATCTTGGGTAAACATATTGTAGGTACTGAGGGGCTTGTCCTTCTCTGGCCCTTTATAGAGGAAGTTCCATTCAGAAGAATCTGTTAGCTAACCACTTCTGCTCCTTCCTTCTCTGTGTGTACCTTACAGGGTTGAGGAGAAATGTCTATGATGGAGGGAAGGAACATAGCAGAGAGGTTCAGCCTAGCCTCTTCCTTTCTGGGTCACTCTTCCTGTGCAGACATGAGTTCTGGCATGTTTTATCACTCCAATTCCAAAAACCTGCCTTGTGGTAGAAGCCCATGGCAGTTAAAGCCACTGGATCCAGTAGTTTTGAATGACTGATCAGAGGACAAAGGGGAGTTTTTTTGTTCGTTTGTTTTTGTTTTTCTTTCAGCAACTGCTTTATAACAACACTGCCTGGTCACCATTATCACTAACAAGTCAGTGTTTGCTCTCATTCTGTTTATATTCCTATTTCTCAATAGGATGGGAAGAAAGGAATCCTGCATATAGATGTCCCAAACTCCAACAAAAGGAGACATCATGATTGTGAAGTGAGCTTCATAAGGACACATGGTGTACTGTGCTCCAAGTTACTCCAGGTTGGATATCCCAAGGCTCCACGTCCAGTCTAAACTCTATGGCTCACGAACTTTTCTATCTTGACCAAATCCTGTGGCTTTTCTGGCCATCAGAATCTTTTTTTTTTTTTTTTTTTTTTTTTTGGTTTTTCGAGACAGGGTTTCTCTGTGAAGCTTTGCGCCTTTCCTGGAACTCACTTGGTAGCCCAGGCTGGCCTCGAACTCACAGAGATCCACCTGGCTCTGCCTCCCAAGTGCTGGGATTAAAGACGTGCGCCACCACCGCCCAGCCCAGATTCTTTAACTTTAAAATGCAGGTATTTGGCAGGTTGAGCTTTTACCATTTTGTGATCAAAAAGGGTATGAATCCATCATTCTAACTCACCCAAAGAGGCTCCAGATAAACAGGGAGCCTTTTGATTCTTAGCAATTGATGAAGGCTCTGGGTCAACTAACTATTCAGTTTCCATTCACTCCTTCTTCTGATGAAAGAAACTCAGGTTTCACTACTTAAGAACCAAATGATATATTCTTGGCTTCTCTTGAACCTAGAAAAACTTGCTCCTGCTCCCTATATAAGATGTGTACATGCTGGTGGAAAGTCAAGTAACCACAACAAACTGTAAACTGTATTAACAATAGAAGGTGCATGGGAAGGCTGATAGGCAGCAGATGGAGCCTGGGTTGACATGGCAGAGCTGTCATCTAAGCCCTAATTAGCCCACCTAGAGTTTATGCAAAAAAGAATTAAAGTCACTGCTATTTCTTATCTTTGTTGCCAGCAGCTCAAGGAAACTTCTAAATGAAATAACTAATTTAGGTTTCTATGTAAATGATAAAGAGCCAAGATAAAATTCTCATGCAATTTTGGGCACTAGTGCAATTGTAGAGATTGGAGAGTTTTGGTATCTATTGACCCCAGACATCAGTCAAATATTTCAACCTACCCAATTCTGCCCTCCCCCAATATCTCTAATGGTTAACAACTGTGGATCTGAACGAAACCTGTTAGCCAAAAATTCTTTCAGCCTAACAGAATATGCTAATCCTTGCCACATTTAGTCACTTTCAATGAGACCTGTAAAGAGAGCCTGCTGTCCCTCCTGTGTTTTGTGCTATTAGGAAGTAGTGACAGTAAACTAGACATTCAGCTAAATCAAACAAGTGGCATTCCCCTTAAAACGTCTCAAGGTACTTTTGCAAAGCTCCAAGATATAATGAAAGTAACACTTGCCCTCTAGAGCTCTGTAAACCTTTCTTCCACATTACTCTTGATGGTAACTGTAGCCCCAGGAGCAATTTCTGGACATCAAAGTAGGACTTCTAGAATTGAACTTCAGTTTTTCTAAGTATTTCCAAGATTATGGGTAAGTCACTTAGTTTCCCTGACCCTCTCTGGCTGTAGAAATGGAATTTTAACATTGATTTCCCAAGGTTATTGTAAAGATGAGATCATCTTTATCATACTATATTGGGCACTACTCACATTCAGTGGTGAATTGCACGGTGGCACCCATTGTGCTGTACCAGTAGCTGAGAGCTACATAGGCCAAGAGAGACATTGGGCTTGGTATAGGCTTTTGAAACCTCAAAGCTCACCCCCAGTGACACGCTTCCTCCAATAAGGCCACACCTCCTAATCTTTCTAATCCTTCCAAATAGTGGTACTTACTGGTGACTAAGCATTCAAATATATGAACAAATGGGGGCAATTATTGTCAAGCCACCACATTTCCACTCCCTAGCCCACAAAAATGAATTCAGTTCAATTTCAAAAGTCTCATGTTCTATCATAGTCTCAACACTGACTAAACATCTAAACTTCAAAGTCTCTTCTGAGACTCATGGCAATCTCTCAACTGTAACCCTTTGTAAAATCAAAATCAAAAAGCAGATCACATACTTCCACCATACTCTGGCAGAGAATATACATTACCATTACAAGAGGGATAAAAGGGAACATAGTGAGGAAATAGTGGACCAACACAAGACCAAAACCCATCAGGGTAATCTCCAAATTCTGCCTCTCCATGTTTGATGTCAAGCCATTCTTCAGATATTCCCATCCTTTCAGATTTGTTGGACTGCAACACACTTCTCTCTCTTGGGCTGGTTCCCCAACCAGTCACCAGCTTTTTTGGGCAAGTATCCCACAACTCTGGGGTCTCTAACATCTTGGGGTCTCCAACACAATCCAGGCTTCACTTTTGCAGCTTCATGCAATGGTCTCTCTAGGCTTCCATACAGGGACATCTGTGACACAGGCCTGATCTCAGTGGCTTTTCTTAGCCATGGAAGGAGATTCCACAACTCTTTCTTGTATCACTGACTCTAAAACCAGAACCAGGTGGCCTAAGCTGCCAAGTTCTCCTGCTTGCTGGGAAGGAACTTGGTCTCCTCCTTCAGTTATGTTTGCATCAGCTTTCTGTTGTTAATGGTTTCCTTTACTGCTTCTGATATTCTTTTAATCCTTGTTATAAGTAGGAAGCTTAGCTGGGTGGGGTCTTGCCCTGAGGTCAAGAGTCCTTTATTCCAATTAGCCTCAGTCTTTTCTTTAAACTTTTTATCTTCTTGAGCACACGACTTGACTCCAATATCACTTTTCCTGGTTCTCCTCAAATTGTACATTTTGTATTTCTCTTTGTATAGCTTTCTCCTTTTCATTATCCATCTGCATAAGAGTGATTACTAATAACCATGTAACAGTGTCAATACAAGGCTGTTTTGAAATCTCCTCTTCAATTTAGCCTCAGGCAGATTTTTTAGGACAAGGGCAAAAAGCAGCTACACTATTTGCCAAAATATCACAAGAATGGTTTCTAGGCCACCTACAAATATTTTTCCCCTCTGGAAACTCTTGAGCTGGGCCATTATAATTTACATTGTTCTCAGTACTACCGTCTCCCATGCTCCTATTAGAATGGCCCATTAAACCCAGATTAAAGCATTCAATCACTTTTCTTGTCCAAAGTCCCCAAACCTTCCATATTCCTCCAAACAAATGCATGGTCATGCCTCTCACAGCAATATCCTGCTCCCTGGTACCAACTTCTGTCTTAGTCACTATTCTATTGCTGTGAAGAGGCACCATGACCAAGAAAACTCTTATAAAAGAAAACATTTAATTGGGGGCTTCCTTGCAGTTTTAGAAGTTTAGTCCATTATCCTCATGGAGGGGAGCACGGTGACACCCATGGAGTTGGAACAATAGCTGAGAGCTACATCTGACCCACAGGCCAAGAGATAGAGACATTAGGCTTGGCATGGGCTTTTGAAACCTCAAAACCCACTGCCAGTGACACACTTTCTCCATCAAGGCCACACCTTCTAATCCTTCTAATGCTCCTAATCTTTTCAAATAGTGCCACTCCCAGGTGACTAAACCTTAGAATATATGAGCCTGTGGAGGCCATTGTTATTCAAATAACCACATCTTGTGTCTAAAATTTTATCTTGGAGCATTGGAAGTATTGATTAAGTATGTTAAAGTACAGTTAGACTTCACAGAACATCCAGTGTTCAAATAAACTAAACCCTCATGATGCTGATGAGTGAAGAGGTACCTGAGTGCGTGGGGGTGATATGACCACTCAGGCTCTGGCAAGATCTTGCCAAAAGCTCAATTATGGGGACATGTGGCCAACACTGTGAGGAATGGGATTGGAATTAAGTAGAAACTTTGACAAGCTTAAAAATGAGCTAGGATGTAATTCATTTAGCAGTAGAAACTACAGCCTGCCAGCCCATGTGGGTATAAATAGCAGACAAGGAAATGGACTGATAGCCTTGGCTCAGTAGGGTCTACATTTCTGCAGTAGCCCAAGCCACAACAGGAAGTTGTCAGAACAGACACTTTGCTTTTCAGCATATGTCACAGCCCTACTTTCAATTCCTGCACACACATTTCTGTGAAGGGCACGAAGATGGTAAGCTAATCCCCTGACGTGGGTGCTGCTCCCGCGAGGGTGTTGTTTTTTAATCCTCAGATAAAATTCTCAGCAAAACTCTTACAGGTAGTTTTGCCATTTTTTTTTTTTACAGGTGGGTAAATTAAGGTATAGAGAGTTTAATGGTAAGACACATGGAAAGGAGGCTAAAATCCAGTGGGAATTTGAGTCTGTTATAGAATTATGATGCAGTGCTGAAAATATGGTGCTCTGTACGAGCTCACACTCAATAAAGGGCTATTTATTGGTATTACTGGCAAGAAACATTGGCCTTGGAGTTGTAGAGCTAAAATCGAGTGTGTTCATCTGACCTAGTCATGCCCTTTGAGTCAAAGCAGGAGAAGCCAGCCAGCTGCTTTCCATCTTTTCTGAGGACAAAACAAGAGGAAATAGGTTTCAGGCAGGCACATGTGGAAGCTGTACATTCATTTTGAAGTGAGCATTCTATTCTTAAAAAAATACCCTTAGGATGCAAACTCTGTAAGATCAGTCAATAAAATAATTAAATTAATGACAGCAATAGCACATTTAAATCAAAGCTAACATGATATGTACTGTGGAAACAGCATGTTTTCATCATGCTCAACTTAGGAGAGGAAATGATTTAAAGTAGGGCATTCTCATCTATCCTCAACTCACCCCAGCCCTCCTACTCATAGTTTAATGAACATCACAGGTACTCATCATACTCCATATAAATTGCCTGTCTATGCACAGAAGGGGCTGTGTCTCTTGGGAGGTTATTGATAGGGATCCAGGTATTCTTAAGGTGATGGTTTAATGGTGAGACCTCTGAACACTTGGTTATGACAAGTCACACTTATGGTCCAGATGTGCTGACATTTAGTTGGAAACATCAGTTGCTGAGTTCAAGGCTCTGGGCTCACAATTCAATGTTGTTTACACAGCTTTTGCTGCTTCCCACAGGTATTTTGCAGCCCTCTATGGAGCTACAAAATCCATTCTCTTCTACCTCGATAGTTTGCTAAAAACTTCCTCCCTTGTTCTTCTAGACCCATGTGTCCCTGATATCTGTGCTTCACAAACGGTCATGTCCCTCAGAGGTGGTTCAGATTCTGATGTAGCTGCTGAGCTCTGGGTGGGGTATAAGTCTGCATTCTAACATGTTCAGATAATGCTGGTGGTGTGGGTCTGTGGTATGTTCCTCATAATTATTATTATTAAGGATCTACTTAGAAAGAATCCCACCCCTTGTCCCTTGCCCTTTGCCCTTCTGGCAAGTTTAGAAGACATGCATCCCTTTACCTCTTTAAGGAAAAAAACCTCTTTAAAGCAATTATAAATTAGTGACACCAATGCCTTAAGTTAGAAGAATAAAAACTGGTTTCTCCCTATCCCCATGATGTCTCCCTCTATCATGGTATCTCTTTCATTGCTTTCCCACTCCATCCTTCTTCCAGCTTGATCATCCCATTCCCTTATGTTCTCATTCCCCATTCCCTATCCTGTTTCCCAACCCACACCCCCAGTTTACTCATGGAGATCTCATTTATTTCCCCTTCCCAGAGTGATCCATGTGTCCCTCTTAGGGTACTCCTTATTAGCCAGCTTCTATGGAGCTGTGGGTTTCAGTCTGGTTATCCTTTGCTTTACATCTAGTAACCACTTATTAGTGAGTACATATACCATGTCTATCATTTTGATTCTGAGTTACCTCACTCAGGATGATATTTTCTAGATCCATCCACTTGCCTGCAAATTTCATGTCATTGTTTTTTACTGCTGAGTAGTTCTCCATTATATGTACATGTACCATATTTTCTTTATCCATTCTTCAGTTGAGGGGCATCTAGGTTGTTTCCAAGTTCTGGCTATTATGAATAATGTTGCTATGAACATAGTTGAGCATGTGTCCTTGTGGTACGATTGAACATTCCTTGGGTATATACCCAAGAGTGGTATCATTGGGTCTTGAGGTAGATTGATTTTCAATTTTCTGAGAAACCATCATACTGATTTTCAAACTGGCTGTATAAGTTTGCATTCCCACCAACAGTGGAAGAGTGTTCCCCTTGCTCCACATCCTCTCCAACACAAGCTATCTTCAGTGTGTTTGATCTTAGCCATTCTGACAGGTGTAAAGGAGAAACTAGGTGCCAGGGAAGTTCCCAGGAATCCCCAAGGATGACCCCAGCTTAGACCATTAGCAATAGTGGAGAGGGTGCCTCAACTGGCTTACCCCAGTAATCAGACAGATGAATACCCTAACGGTCATCATAGAGCCTTTCTCCAGTAACTGATAGAAACAGATGCAGACATCCATAGCCAAACACCAGGCCAAGCTCCAGGAGTCGAGCTGAAGAGACAGAGGAGAGATTTTATGAGCAAGGGGCATCAAGATCATGATCGGGAAACCAACAGAGACAACCAAACCAAACTAGTGGGAATTCATTAAATTTAGATCAACAGCTGTGGAGCCCGCATGGGACTGGACTAGGCCCTCTGCATAGCGAGACAGTTGTGTAGCTTGATCTGCTTAAGGGGTTCCTTGGCAGTAGAATCAGAATCCATCCCTGGTGTATGAGCAGGCTTTTTGGAGCCCACTACCTATGATGGGACACCTCGCACAGCCTTGAGGCAGGGGGAGGGGCTTGGACCTGCCTCTACTAAATGTACCTCCCCATGGGAGGCCTTACCTTCTTGTAGGAGGGAATAGGGGGTGTGTTGGGAGGGGGAGGCTGGAAGGGCAGGAGGAGGGAAGAGGGGGTCTTTGATTGGTATGTAAAATGAATAGAAAAATTTTCTTAATAAAAAAATTTTAAAAAGAAGAATGAAAACCTTTCTTCTAAGGCTTTTGCTTTGCACTGAAGGAAATGGATCTATTTCCCACCTTGAGGCACTTCCAAAATTCTCTGTCTCCTCTCACCAAGGGATGAGGATAGGGGAGAAAATTACACTCAAATTCTCTTTGGTCTTCCCACGTGAAACTCAGAAAAGGAACGATGAGACTTAAGAATCCCTAGCACAGTGGTTCTCAACCTGTGGGTCACAACCCCAACAGGGGTCACATATTAGATATCTTGCATATCAAATACTTACATTAATGATTCCTGACAGAGCAAAATTACAGTTACGAAGTAGCAATGGCATAATTTTATGATTGCGGTCGCCACAATAGGAGGAGCTGTATTTAAAGGTCTGCAGCATCAGGAAGGTTGAGAATCACTGCCTTAGCAGATAAATTGCTTGGCCCACCTCATTTTTTGGATGGAATGCCCCAGATTCTAATGCATAGTAACACTTTTCAGCAGTTTTCATTTTTAAAGCACAGAAAACACACGCAGCTGCCATTTCTACACGGGCCTCATCATTACCACAATTTTCCTGTTCTACATGCGGTGGGCTGAGAGGGAGACTCTTCAAAGGACTTTTTCCAAAAATGCATTTTCCCCTTGAAATATTCATTTAAGCCACTCAGCTACCTACTCAGGGTTCATGATAAATTATTCAGATAATTGCTTTAATTCTCTGCTTCACTTTGCTAATGTAGATCTGTCCTTGGCCTGTAGATTTATTGTGGACTCCATTTTTTTAGGGAATGAGAATTACTGGAGTTGATTGTTTTGTTGAAGCTGGCTGCTGAGGTGTTAGACATAGCTGCGTGTCCCATGTCCCATGTCCCATGTCTTCTGTGTGAGTCTGACCCTGGATGTAATAGAGATAGCACATCTGGGCATGAGAGGTGAGGGTAAGAAACCATAGAAATCATTGATAAAAAGTTATTGTACGGAGTTTAACATACACAATCTAATATTTACCCTTAATTAGGTTATAACCTAATTTAATTCTTTCAAACAGCAATGAAGTTTAAACTCCCCTCTCCCCCAACTCATTAAACACAAAACGTAATGCTTCCTTCAGTGTGACTTTATGTTTTATAAATGTCAACTAAGGTTTGGAGAGGTGGCTTTGTTGGTAAAGTTGGTAAATGACCTGAGTTCATTCCCTAGAGCCCATATAAAAAGGTGCATTTGATGATATGTGCCCAGCACAGGGATGGGATGGGTAGTGGTGGTGGGGTGGGACATGCTAATCCTTAGAGATTGCTAGCCGGCCATTCTAGCCTAACTGGCAAGCCCAAGGTCCCAATGACAGACACTGTATCAAAAAACAAGGTGGAAGGCTCCTGAGGAGTGACTTCTTGCCTAAACGCGCACATACAAATGTGCACACAAACCTGTATATAACATGTGTATCACCTACATACATGTGAGCATACATAAATATGAGCACACATAAATGCACACTATTCCATCCAAATGTTTTTGCTGAAGATACAGTGGCTGGGGACTGGCTTGCCTTTATTCTTTCTAGCTTGTGTAACCTGATGTGACTGTAGCTTGGGGCAACATGAACGGCAGCTGGAGAGAGAGAGGCACACAGAAGCACCGAAAGAAGTAAGCCTGCATGTGTCTTCACGATAAGGCACTGTGATAAAAGGTGCCCACATCTGAGAATCCTGGCCGCACCACACATTCCTGAGTGTGATAAATAAGAAACATAACCGAACTTCAAGCACATCAGAATGCAAAACATACAGTTGAATTGTAGGCGGCACACCAGAGAGAAGACCGTGCACTTCAGAAATAGTTGAGGGACTGTGCCTGAGGCTGGACGTCAAGTTTTCTCATCTCCCTTGAGTTCATAGTGAAACAGTCATTCAGAACTGGGAAGAATGGGAAGCCAGCTCACCTTGCATTCTTCCTAACTTTTCAATAGTTGTTTCTGAAATGCATAACCAGGGAAGCAGTGTGATGTTAGGGTGGGGGCTTCTAAACTCTTAAATGTAAAATTGTTTTTAAAAAAAGTTCACAGGAAAGAAAAAGATTCCACAGGCTTTAAAAAACTCCATTTCCTTAAAACTCATGCCCCAATGGAAACAGCAATCTCTCTAGACTGTGGCACTGCTGTTTGGAAGGTTTCTGAGTCGTCTTTGCACTACTGCTGAGCCTAACATGGCCTGAAGTTTTTCTTTTACCTCCAATGACTTCCACCCTTTGGGTATTGCAACACTCTGTGGTGAAACTCAAGTTTTCCAGGCCCAAAGACTCTGTTGTGTTAAAAGGGCAGAGCAGACATTTGGCTTACAAAATGGTCCTTAATGCTTTAAATATTCTCTAGATGCCTGGACTAGAGTCTTTTAGGACTACAACTTAATTTTGGGGGCATGCCGTACAGTGTTGGTGCCAGAGCTTTTCCTTTTTAAGGATTTTGATGAGCTGCTGAGGAGAATTTGCTTTTCTGTGGTTCTGTCTGCTTCTCTTGCCACTGCAGCTGGGAATCTGAGAGTGGTGTTGAACTTTGTTTATAATTTTGCCTGTTGGGTGCTGCACTTACATTTCAGCATTTGCCTTCATTCTTTTGGTTGCCTCATCCAGAAGAACGGAGCCTATTCTTGGCTCCTCCCTCTCCCTGCTCTCCTGTCTAACAGTCTTCACAACAAAGCTTGTTGCTCCTTTGATCACATCCTAGTTCTTCCATTTCCTCCTGCTGGGAAGCTCTGGCCCTTTGCATTGACAAGAAAAACTAAGATAAGATAAATTTAACAAAGTTCATTGAAGAAAGCAAATAGTTCCAGAAAGCCACAGCCAAGTCCATTCAGAATTCCTCACCTACCTCCTCATGTACCGGTTATATGTATAGCCAGGGAGAGGAAAACAGCACAAACACTCAGATCGGGCACCATCAACCTTTGCTTATTAATATGGTCATGTTTTGGCAGCTTTGAGCCTCTTATTGGCTGGAGATACAGCAGCTGATTGCTGACACTCACTAGCTGCTGTTTAAAAGCTATACTATTAGTTAGGTTACAATCTCGCTATATAACAACTAGCATCCAGTCCACTTTGTCCTGTCTGGAGGTTGCTTTGGGCCAAACTTTAGCATCTAGGTATGGAGACAAACTTGACAGTTTAATATGGGGTGAATCCAATCTTCTTAGGCCTGGTTCCATTTCCAGACTCTTTTGTTCCTACTAGCTTACCGTAGCTCTGCATTCCTGCCAGAGGAAGTGGTTCCCAGGGTCCCCAGCAGGCCATTCATTCAGTTCTCCAATGACATGGGTTCTTCTGTCTCAAACTTCCTCTCTTTCTTTTTCGGCTAACCTCTATAGATCTTTTAGGTCTTGGCTTAGATGTTGCCTTTGCCTAGAGGTCTGCCTTTACACTTTTACAGTATAGAAATAAGCCTTTTTCATAGCCATAGCAAGTAGGTGAGCTCAGCTTTGGCCTAGGTGTATGTCGATTTCACGTCTGTTTTACCTATCATGGTTTTCTGCCTTCCCAAAGGAGTCTATAGACTTTATTTTTGTCACATATAGAACTCAGCATAAGAAGATGACTTAACTTTTGCTTCTCTAAATATTTTCCTTTCATGTCTTTGTATGTCACTGGCCATCCTAGCTTTCATTCATATTATATTCCACAGCCATAGGCTTTCTTCTGCTTGCTCTTACTGGTAGTAACTTCAGTTCTAAAAATATCTAGAATGTTAGTGTTCACAAAATTCTCTCCATGATTTGCAAATTACAAAGACAATAACCAATTCCTAGAAAGTGTGGCTACCTGGGCCCTTTGTGGCCCAATTTTGGTTCATGAATATTCATTTGATTTATGAATATTAATCTTATAACATGTTTCATAACTGATAACTCAGGCATATTGTTTGACTGTGGCACCCGAATAGGTTGGTGTTTCCTAAGCCAGTCTTCTAAGGAAGAGTTGTATCAAACAAAAGTGGATGAAGAATCATGCCTGATCAAGTATTTCTGGCTAGTATCTGACTATAACTATATATGTATCACTATATGGAGAGCATCTGAATGTAACTTCCTCTAGAGATCTCAAAGATCTACTTATGGCATGAGAATTGTTCAACAAAGATTTTAATTATTTGTCTCAAGATGAAACAGCTGGTGAGTGACAAAGTGGGCAGAACTCATTCTGTGACTGTCACTGCAGCTGTTTACGCAGATCAGGCCACCCTAGTCCCAGGTCGTGGCTGCCAATTTTATGTTTGGTGTGGTAACACAATATTATGGAAATATCTCCTACTTTCTAAGAGACTAGAACTTTTGATGGATCTCAATTATCAGTGCACCATGAGGTCAATTAAGACTTAAGATTGCTATGGTGTTGTGTACTCAGCTTGTTTGATTAAGCTGTTCTTAGGAAAACAATGTAACAACCAACCTTACTTTCTTTGGATTTCTCATGTAATCAACTTTTACAACCTAAGCTAAAGCATAGCTATAATCTTAAGTTATGTACTCTTCCATGCCTCTGACCCAGAGTACTGCTATGTGTGACAGTATGTTATGGTAATAAATTTTGGAACAGTAAATAAGTTGAAAACAACATTATAAAACAAATACACACCATAAAGTTAGATATAACATGGTATAGTCTGATAAGTCTATTTGTGATGATGTCTACAGTACTGTTTGTTATCTGGGTCAGCTTGAGTCAGTGACTTAATCCCTTATAAAACTCTGTTAAAGTTTTCTGTGAAGTATCCTCATTCCTTCTCCATGTGATACTTATTGTGCTGTTTAATAAATACAGAGAGAAATTTCTTTGTTAGGCACACACACATATGCACGTACAGATGGACACAGACACAGACATGGACACAGGGACAGATTTACTAGACAGCATTCAGGCAGGCACAGATTCAGACTCATATAACTGACATGGGATGACAGAAGATGGGGGTGAGGGGAGGCAAAGTAGAGAACTCAAATCTTACCTCTCTCTTGGTTAAAGTACTCCAGGGGGAAGCATTCTGTAATTCCTGTTTCTTAATGTGACACCAATGCATTATTAGTGATTCTGAGTTTATCACAGATGCATTCAAATTGACACATTGTTTGGAAAATGTAGTTATCATACCAAACTGTGACCATCTTGGGTGTTTCTTAGGGTTTCTATTGCTGTGAAGAGATACCATGGCCATGGCAACTCTTATTAAGGAAAACATTTAATTGAGGTGGCAGCTTACAGTTTCAGAGGTTCAGTCCATTATCATCATGATGGGACAAAGCAGTGAGCAGGCAGACATGATGCTGGAGAGGTAGCTGAGAGTTCTACATTTTGCAGGCAACAAGAAGTGAACTGTCTCACTGGGAGTGGCTTGAGCATACATGAGACCTCAAAGCCCGCCTCCACAGTAACACACTTCTTCCAATAAGACCACACCTACTCCAACAAGGCCACACCTCCCTCAATATCAAATCAAGTATCCTGGCTAAGAATTCATCTCATAAGAGAATTATTTTGAGTTTTCTTCAGCTGTGTTTTCAAAGTAACCACTTTAAAAGAAGACATAATAATCTTAACACCTACCCATCTTGGAAGATAGTATGCTGAGATTTGAAAATCCATTTCCACTCCCTATAACCCAATTTGGCCACCTCATGCTTAGCAGACATATGACATGCATTAAGTACTTCCTGCTGCCAGGTTCATTTTACAATCATCTTGCTTCCTTCCTGAGTTTCAGGTCTTCACAGATCTTTGAAACACCATTAACTCCAATCAGTTTGATTGTCTAGTGCATTAAGGCTAAAAATTATCAAAGGTCTTTCACTTGTTTGGTTAGAGTTACCCAAGATATTTTATGTTATTTGTGGCTATTGTAAAGAGTGATGGTTCCCCATGCTATGGGATGTCTTTCTGTATGCTGTGAATATGTGTGGCTCTCATTGGCTAATAAATAAAGCTGTTTTGGCCTATGGTAAGAAAGCTCAGCCAAGCAGAATCCAAGCAGAGATACAGAGAGACAGGCAGAGTTAAGAGAGATGCCAGCCGCCACCCACAGAGCAACGGAGCAACAAGATGCCAGCAGACCAGTAACATGGCAACATTTGTAGAAATGGGTTATTTAAGATGAAAGAGCTAGCTAACAAGAAGCTGAAGCCATAGGCCATACAATTTGTAATTAATATAAGCCTCTGAGTGATTATTTTATAAGTGGCCATGGGACCGAGGGTCTGGGCAGGACTGAAAAACACTCATCTACAGCCCCAGGAAGGGCAAATAGTTAAGATTTCCTGGGTAAACTGGGAGTGGGTGGGTGGGGAAGTAGTAGGCATGGGGGAGGGGAGCATGAGGGATCCAGATGGCCAAGTTGGGGGAGGGACGGAGAAGGAGAGCTATGAGAGAGATGTCTTGGTAGAGGAAACCATTATGAGGAAGGGAGAAACCTGGTGCTAGGAAAATTTCCAGGAATCCACAAAGATGACCTCAGCTAAGACTCCTAGCAACAGTGGAGAGGGTGCTGAACTGGCCTTCCCCTGTAATCAGATTGGTGACTACCCTAATTGTCATCATAGAACCTTCATCCAGTGACTGATGGAAGCAGATGCAGAGATCCACAGCCAAGCATTGGGCTGAGCTCCTGGAGATCAGTTGAAGAGAAAGAGGAGGGATCCATGAGCAAAGGGGTCCAAGATCATAACGGGGAAACAACAGAGACAGCTGACTGGAGTTAGTGGGAGATAATGGACTTTGAACTGACAGCTGGGGAACCTACATGGGACTAAACTAGACCCTCTGAATGTGGGTGACAGTTGTGTGGCTTGATCTGTTTGTGGGGCCCCTGGCAGTGGGACCAAGATTTATCCCAGGTGCATGAACTGGCTTTTTGGAGCCCATTCCCTATGGTGGGATGCCTTGCTCAGCCTTGATGCAGGGAGGAGGGATTAGTCTCTGCCTCAACTTGGTATGCCAGAGGCCTTACCCCTTCTGAGGAATACATGGGGAGATGGGATGGGAAAGGGTTAGTGGGGGCAGGGGAAGAGAGGGAGGGGGAATTGGGGTTAGTATGTAAAATGAAATTTTTTTTAATTAAAAAAATGAAAAAAATCAAAGGTTAGTTGCCTCTGATCATAATAAAATATGGATCTACCAATGTATAGGCACCACAAATAAACATGGGGTTATGTTAAAATTTATGAAAAATACAGTCCAACAAGTGTGTTGTTGTCATAAAACTAGAAATGTAGTTAAATGCCTTTGGTGTAGGTTCAGTCAAATGGATATTTAGAATCTACTTTGAAGGGAAGGGATTTGTAGAGCCCTGGAAGAGCGTTTATATCTTTGCTGCTGAGATTAGGATGCTCTGTGTTGAGAGTAAAGGCTTGAGGTGAGGTGAAAAATGCTGACTTGATAGAACCTAGGGGTAGAGAATCATGATCAGATGTAGGACAGATATGTTCACTGTACACAAGGAGATAAAAGTTTGCTTTAACTTACATTTACTATATACCCACTATATCCTAGATTCTGAAACAGTATGGATAAATTAGGCAGAGAGTTTTCCATCTAATAATTTATTTCTCCAAGAGGGGAGGGTAGATGTAACTAAAGATAGGTAGTGGGGAGTCATTTTCAGTGGCCTAAAAACTTAAAATTCTTAGGAATAAATTTAACAAAAGCAGCCAAAATTTTGTTATTGCAAACAATAAAATACTTTTACTCAAGGATTGGGGCCTCTCAGTTCTGTTAAGGCATCAATTCTGTGGAAATTAATCTTAGATGTAATATGATCTAAGTCCAATCAACATATGACATTCTAGACACAGAAACCAAAAGCTGTTCATAAAATTTGAATGAAAACACAGAGAATCTGGACCAGTCAAAATAGTCTTGTCAAATAATAAATTTGCAGGTAATGATAATGATGTTACAATGACTTACCATAAACAATAGAATAGAAGAAAACCTAGAGTTCTATATTTTAGGGTTGATTGATATTGACAAAAGTGTCAGCACACTCCAGTGAGGAATGGTCTGGGCAGCTGGATAGACCATGTAAAATGAAAGAATTTTTGAGAAGGTGATAAGGGCCAGTGGAAGGGAACTGGTGTCACACAGGTTACAAGTGACTGAGACTGGTAATCCAGCAGTATGGCGTTGTTTCCACTATCCGTGTTACTTCCCTTGACAGTATTTTGCTGAAATATGTATATATGTTGTGTTCTCTGAAGTGATGTGCCTGAGTGATTTTGCTTATATGTTGGTTCCCAGTTCATGAGAGAGAAGTACTGAGATTAATAGCAGGCATTAGGCATTCTCCACACACAGCCACGTAAGGTAGCTTGATTTAATTAAAAACATCCACAATGGGAATCTTGTCTTTCTAGTGTTTTCTTTACCTAAGATTTTAATTTCTGTTATGAACTTAAGTTAGCAACCAAAGAAATTCTTCAATATTCAAGTTTTATTTTAATAAATAATGAATTATATTTGGATACAAGTAGAATTGGCCATGGAGTCAAGTGACAAGAATTGACTGACATTTTGGGGTCAGAGAACTCTGGTGATTAGATATTGCCAAGTTTTATATTTTCTGGGATGCCAAGTGCATGGGAAATTTTCAGGTTCTGAATGCATTTTGATGTTTTGAAAATTTTATTTTGAAAAAAGTACCAGATAGAAATCCGTGTAAACATGACAAAATATGGGGAAAGAAAATCCCAGTGATAAAACTGTTTGCAATGTGATAGGAAGAGGAGTTTCAAAGATGTTTCATGTCCTGCATCTTCTAGGACATAGGTTTTGATGTGCTAAGGGATACTGAATGGGACTGTCCTGTTGCATAGGTTGAAAAAGTTCTCAATGCTTTGGAACTAGGAATACTGTCAGTATCATAGAAAAAAATAATATACTAAATGTTGTGGTGGTATTGTGTTCCCCAAAATATTGTGTACCTTAATAAACTTATCTGGGGTCAGAGACGGAACAGCCACAATATTAAACAGAGGTTAGGCAGTGGTAGCACACGCCTTTAATCCTAGCATTCCAGAGACAGAAATCCCTCTGGATCTCTGTGAGTTCAAGGCCACATTGGAAATGGCCAGGCAGGGTGACCCACACCTTTAATCCCAGGGAGTGGTGGTAGAAAGCAGAAAGGTATATAAAGTGTGAGGACCAGAAACTAGAAGCATTTGGCCTGGAAAAGCATTTGGCCTGGAGAAGCATTTGGCCTGGTTAAGCATGTGGCTGGTTAAGCTTTCAGGCTTCTAGCAGCAGTTCAGCTGAGAACCATTCAGATATGAGGACACAGAAGCTTCCAGTCTGAGGAAACAAGACCAGCTGAGGATCCGACGAGGTGAGATAGCTGTGGCTTGTTCTGTCTCTCTGACCATCCAGCATTTCACCCCAATACCTGGCCCGGGTTGATTTTATTAATAAGAACTTTTAAGATTCATGCTACAAAATGTGGCCAAAATCATTAGAAACTCCTTAGCCAAGCAAATACATAACAATGAAGTGACTACAGCCTTGATAAGTTAGTTTGTCCAGCCAGGCTAATGCAACCAGAAGGTATTCCAGGCAAGCGTTTAACCCTATGCTAAGGACCATGCTGTTGTCATTACAGAATATAGCTGTCCAATTTTGATTTCTTCTTTTTCCTAGGGAAAAGCCTGGACAGGCCAGACTTGGCTACCTGTCCTGTCCCCAGTGTGCAAGCTAAAGAGATGAATAATGGTAAAAAGCAGGCAAAGATTTATTCATTGTAGCTACACTGGGAAGAGGAATAAATGAAGAAGGTCAGTGACCTCAAGTCTGTCTCTGGGGTCCTGCTATGACTTCTAGGCTGAAATGGGAGAACTGTGTCAAGCAAGGGGTGTGAAACGTCAATGACTAAGCAGACCTGGTCAAGGTGTGGTCCTCGGTATTCTTGGTCTAGTTCTGTTTCTGCAAAGTGGTCTACAGCAGTCCTTATCTCTGTCATCACTGGAGGTGACAAGCGTGGTTCCACCAACATGATCACTTCTCTAAGGTTTTGCTTCCACCATTTTGGATAAGGACCGTCATCTGGGGTGGGAAGTGTCTGTCTTGTCACTCTCTGCTCTTCCTGAAATCCAAGGGGCTTCAAGAGGAAAGCTTCAAGATAATGACTTACGGCTGCACCTTTGGCCAAAGGAAAG
>CABHPH010143321.1:662-37958 GCA_902168325.1 Peromyscus nudipes
TTTTTTTTTTTTTCTGGAGCTGAGGACCGAACCCAGGGCCTTGGGCTTGCTAGGCAAGCACTCTACTACTGAGCTAAATCCCCAACCCCTGAAAATTCTTTTAATACCCACATTGGTTGTACTTTAGTCCAGTGCCAGGTTCTGGGCTCAGCACTCTGTAATCCCTTATTCTCAGCACCCCAGTGAGTTTTGGGTCTCTGATTTGACTGTTGCCCACTGCCAGAAGATGCTCTGACCAAGAATAAGAGCTGCCCCAAGTCTATGAGTATAACCATGAATATTTATAAAGTAGCTTAACTATATGTCCAAAAACCAAAACATCAGTAGTAGGTTCCTCCACAGTACCTGTGACCTCCCTAGTCATAGGCTTTTGACTAAGTTTATAGTGTCAAGCATGTATTGAAACCACATATATATATATATACATATATATATAATATTGAACCTGTATACTCTTGCCAGAAAGACCTTAATTAATAGTTCTTTGTCACTTGTCTTTGGAAGATGGCCTCTTGGAATAAGGATACAGTCAGTGAGAGAAAAATAAAATTTTTGATGTGTTCATTTTGGCAGCACATATGATAAAATTGGATTAATGCAGGGAGATTAAGCCTCTGTGTAAGGATGATGTGCAAATTTCATCAAAATGTGAAGCATTTCTGTTTGTGTGTGTGTGATCTAGGAACAAAACGATGTAATAGAAAGAATGCTATGGATCAGGAAGGAAATGCTAAGAGGTGGGAAGGAGGGTGAGAAGGCAATGAGAGGCGAATACGATCAAGGTGTGTGTGAAAGTGTTGTCTATTATTTCGTACTGTTAATATATACTAACAAAAGTCTCATTCAGGTAGAGAGGTGGAGGAAGTGGTGTGGCTCTACCATGACATAAACTGGATCTTTGTGGTGGACTGCTGACACACTCAGCATGTGCCTAGCATGTGTGAAGCCTCAGGTTTAATCCCTAGTCCCCACATAAAAAAGATCATGTATCTATATCTATCTATCTATCTGTCTATCTATCTATCTCTATCTATCTATCTATCTATCTATCTATCTATCTATCTATCTATCTATCTATCTATCTATCTATCTATTATATAATTTACCACAAAGATCTTTTACACACACACACACACACACGAGTATGTGTATATAAGCATTTCTGTATATATTTACGTTGGCATTCAGGATCCTCTAATCCATAGTATGCTACAGCTCACTTGCCAAGCTTCGTCTCTTGATTTTTTCCCCTCCAATTGCAAAATACGCATTAGACACTTTCAATGATTCTTGAACCCCATCTTGAATTTTGGCATTTCAGTGCTTTCCTTATTTTGTTACCAATACCTGTTATATTTTTACATTTTGAAATGTTATTAATCTTCCAGGGTCTACAGTTATGGCTGCTTCTTGCAAGCCTACTGAAATTGACTAGCATGGACTTTATGCCACCTAATGGAAAATAAACAGCTTTTCTATAATCACTTGAATGAAGTATTTGTCACAAATAGGACTTTGATGAAAATGTTAAGTGGCTTTGGGTTGAGACATTTATAAAGACAGCACTTTTGAGGACTTCATATGTAGGCGTTACCTTGATATAGACCCATCTTCACTTTACCATGTTTTCTTCTGTCCCTTTTTTAGCCTCTTTACAGGTACATAGTTTATTATATGCTTTATTAAATGTGATAACCCAGTAAGAATGGAAATTCATATTTTATTAGTCAATTTTGAGCGAGAGAATTAGTCAATGGGAGGGAGAGGAATAAGACATTTGTCACAGGCCTTTACTTTATACGTTTGTGGAGTGGATTAAAGAGGTATATCAACTTGTTTTTTCCATAGTAGATTCTAGTTCTGAAGTCAACAGGGCAGACTGAGAAAGAGGAGAATTCTGAGGATGGCTAGGACAGATTAAATCACATGAAGCATGAGTTGGAGCGTAGGTAGCTCTCTTTTTGCTACCTCCAGACATTATTATCAGTACACCTGGTGACTTAAAAGTGAAGCTGAAATTAGCACCTCCGCTTGCTACTACAGAAGCTGTGCACATTTGGCCCAGGATTCCGAGAGGCTGCAGGAGGATCCAATGGGGATGAAAGTTCCACCTGTGACTGACGCTCCATTTCAGCTGAGCCAGCCTAGTAGAATCAACATGCCTCAGTTGTAATGGTGCCTGATGTCTTAAACTGACCTCCCAGTGTAAAGGTTATGGTTTTGCTTGGTTTCCCTCTTTCGGATGTTGCCTAGATTACTTCTTTTTGACTCATAGGAATTTGGAAATGGACAGGGAAGATTTTGGATGTCTTAGTTGCAATGTAGGTGAGCAAACACAGTGCAAAGAACATTGCATGTGTTCATATATAAACAACAAACTCCAGCAGTTTCTCTTTCTTCCCTGGAACAAAGACTGAATAGCTTTTCTTCCCCAATATTGTTTTCATCAGATTCTCATCACAGCTTCAGTGCCTGCACCAGATAACATCTCAGGAAGTCTGGTCCAGGTCACCCTTCCTCCAGACACACTGGATATGATCTTAATTGCTAAGGATATTAAGAGTAGATAATAAGATAATAAGGGAAGCAACAGGCATACGATGTGGTAATTGTCAGTCTGGGGCCTGGAAGCTTTAAGAAAGATATTGAGAAATAGGACTTGGAGGCTTACATGTTTTAATTCTTTATCCGTGGTGATCTGACGGGTATATTTATTAAGATAATAAAAAGTTCATATTCAAATTTAAACCCACCTGAGAAGATTGGAAGACCATTTAAGTTGTCATTGCAGCTTGATTATGAATCAGGGTTACATATAAACCATTTGTGGAAAGTGCAAGGATACATGTAACATGCAGGCTGATAAACAAAGAGAACCTTGTGTGGAGTGTAAAAGAATTATAATTCCTACAAACTGCCCTTGGCTCTGAAAGCAATTTACTGAGAAACCTTTTATAGTAGGCCACTTTGGAGCCATTGATAATTAGCTAAACAAAGAATTCAAATTATGTTCAACTGATTTCACCAAATTCCTTAAGGAGTTATAACATTTGACATTTTATATCATGATACTGTTGAATCACTGCCTTCAGCCACAGCATGTAAACACACAGTCCATGACTCATGTATTTTGGATTAAACCTTAAGTTTAATACTTCAAGTGGTAGGAAATTAACAGATAATTCCTCAGAAGTAATAATTGCTCTTGAGCTTTACTTGTAAGTATATGGAATTATAATGAATTCTACCAAATATATAGTTACGTTTACACAAAATTACTGAGTGAAAAAGACAGTATTTTTTTATAGTAACAATATAGTTTCATAACCTAACATTTTGTAGGTTTCTGTATATATATATCACAAAGAAACTAAAGTACTAGCTCAGCTACTTATTCACAATGGCTCTGAGTTTAGTGACCAGTATTGTTAGGACTCAGGTTTTTCTTAGTCCTGAGAAAAAATGTGAACCTTATCTGTTTGCAGTGTGTGGCCCATGAGGCTCTTCTGCTTCTATAAATGGGCTTGGGATGTGGGTAAAGTTTCGTTTTCCCAGGTTAGGTTTCTTTGAGAGTCACCTCACATGAGCTGGCAAAATGCAGTATAATTAGTAAAATACTATGAAATGGACAGTCAATTTCAGATTAATTACTGGGGTTGATAGTGCTTCAAAGGCTACTGAAAAAGAAACTTATATCAAAATATTCAAGTAAAATAATGTATCTTATTTGTTATATGCTTTCATTTTATGACATAGACCTTTGTTTCGTAATGTTTACTGAAAACACACATAATCTGATTTTTATTATAGTTGGGCAGTCTGAGAAATGTAAAAACACAAACAGTACCATATTATTGTCTGTTCTACTATTTTGATTACTCACGTTGGATTAAGTTTTAGTTTTGAGTCCTTTGCCTTTTCCAAAATTACTCTGAAAGGCTACATTTGGAGCTGGTGACGTGGCTCACACTGTAAAGGTGCTTGCCACAGTGTGATTTGTAGAACCCAAGTAAAGGTGGAGGGAGAGAGCATGCATGCTGTGGCACCTCTCACAAATATTTTTTTAAAACCCCATATATCAATGTATGATTGCTTTTGGAGTATATAAAAACATCTCCCCACTTTCAGCTCCTTTAAAACAGCCATTTATCTGGTTTTATATTCTCTTGTCTGTCAGACTCCTGCTAGCTCAACTTTTATCTGGACTTTTATCTGTGTTTCATTGATTTTCCAACATTGTTGTCCACTGATCCCAAATCTTAAATTACTCTCTTTTTCCTGCTCCGGAGTGATGAAGATTGCTAGAAAAATCCAATATCGTATATACAGCCATACTTCTGCAAATGTCCTGTCTGGCCCTACCTGGAATCATGTAACCACAGGTAAAACCGATATCACTGCCAAAATTACTGTGTTTGCAAAGTATGTGCCATTGCCTACAGGCTTTACTCTTTCCCTGCACTTGACAGACTCTGCCCTTTTGCCTCTTAATTCTGTGACTTTTCCCCATATCCACTGTAGACATTTCTACTCATTTTTACCCAGTGTCAAACTAATCTTCAGGAATGGTCATGCTCAAACAGAGTATATGATATTTTGAATATCCTATCTTTTTAAACTTTCCCCACAGATGTCTCAGAAAGGTGGTATTTTCAGGTCCTGTCCATTTGAGTGGATCCAGAATTATAGAATAATTTCCATCCTAGTTGCCCCAAAAATCTCCTTGCCAAGTCCTATTTAACTTCCTTTTCACAGCGCAGGTACTAAAACCACTGCTACCTTTGTTAAACCACTTCATTCTAGCCCCTTTTCTTGTAAACAATGACTTAATTACTGGAAATTAAACTATTTTGTCTTTTAATTTTTGGATGAAAAGCTAGTTAGTGGAGAAAATTTTCAACACTAGAGAAATAGTTATGACAATGTGCATTCTCCATTGGCGTGATTTCTGACCCATCCTGTTTATTGTCTACAGATCTTGGAAGGAGCCTGTGTAAAGACACCCTTTTCTTTTCTTTGTCATCGTTCGGAATTCTTGTCTTTAGCCTGAGCTCATATGCAAGTCCTTCCTATTGCTTGTAACCTACACGTGTTTGTCCTATTTTCTCATTTAACTTGGTTCCATCTATTTAGTAGCCTCTTTAAGAGGGTTTGAGTTTAGTAAAAAACAATGACATCATGAAATTTGCAGGCAAATGGGTGGAACTAGAAAATATCATCCTGAGTGAGGGAACCCAGACTGGGAAGGACAAATATGGTATGTAGTCACTCATAAGTGGATACTAGATGTAAAGCAAAGGATAATCAGAGTACAACTCACAGCTCCAGAGAAGCTAGTTAACAAGGAGGAGCCTAAGAGGGATGCATGGATCATCCTGGGAAGGGGAAATAGATGAGATCTCTCGAATAAATGGGTGGGGGGAGGTTTGAGAAGGGCAACAGAGGAGGGTAGGGAATGGGGGATGAGAACGTAAGGGAATGGGATGGTTAAGCTGGAACAGGGATGGAGTGGGAGAGCAATGAAAGAGATATCTTGATAGAGGGAGACATCATGGGGATAAGGAGAAACCTGGTGCTAGGGAAGTTCCCAGGAATCCACAAGGATCACCCCAGCTTAGACTACTAGCAATAGTAGAGAGGGTGCCTGAGCTGACCTACCCCAGTAATTATATTGGTGAATAGCCTAACTGTCATTATAGAGCCTTCATCCAGTAATTGATGGAAACAGATGAAGAGATCCACAGCCAAGCACCAGGCCGAGCTCCAGAAGTCCAGTCAAAGAGAGGGAGCAGGGATTCTCTGAGCAAGGGGCATCAAGATCATGATGGGGAAACTTATAGATACAACTGAACCAAGCTAGTGGGAACTTGTGAACTTTAGACCAACAGCTGTGGAGCCTGCATGGGAATGGACTGGCTTACCCTGGTAAGGGAAACAGTTGTGTAGCTTGACCTGCTTATGGGGCCTCCTGGCAGTAGGATCAAGATCCATCCTTGGTGCATGAGCTGGCTTTTTGGAGCCCATTACCTATGGTAGGACACCTTGCACAGCCTTGATACAGGGGGAGGGGCTTGGACCTGCCTCTACTGAATGTTCCAGGCTCTGCTGACTCCCCATGGGAGGCCTTACCTTGTGGGAAGAGGGAGTGGGGATGAGTTGGAAGGGGAGGCTGAAGGGGTAGGAGGAGGGAAGAGAGGGGGATCTATGGTTGGTATGTGAAATGAATAAAAAATTCCTTAATAAAAAAATGACATCACAAAAAAGAATTCTACAACAATAAAGAGAATTGCTTTTCTTGACTAATTTTTCATTTGTTCATGGTGTTT
Source organism: Peromyscus nudipes (assembly GCA_902168325.1). Lineage (NCBI taxonomy): Eukaryota > Metazoa > Chordata > Mammalia > Rodentia > Cricetidae > Peromyscus > Peromyscus nudipes. The sequence continues at coordinate 6,989 of CABHPH010143321.1, forward strand.
AGTCATAGTAATATTCATTTCTCTTTATTATATGTTAATTCAACCCCATAACTCCTTCAACATATTTACCCCTATCAGCAGAATTATTCTCCAATTCCAGCTTTGTCACTAATCAGCTTAAATCCATCAGTGTCTTTCCAACTTCCAAACTCTTTCCTAGGCATGGCTTCCAAGGCTCTTGATGCTTGGAGTCTGCCATCTAGTTTAGCTTCTCTTCTGAACGCTTGAAAACTGAAATCCTGCATTCTAGCCAGAAAGAGCCACTGTCACCAATGTTTGAATTCTCTTGATCTCAAACTCCCCCCCACCAAGGAAATTTAGTTTTCTTTGATTTTTCTGTTTGCAAATCTTAACTTATATGTAACTGCTCTCTGGAGGACATATTGTCTTTTTCCTTGCTCATCTATGCCCCAACTACATGCTTTTCAGCTCACAGGGTTTTGTTTATTTACTCTTCTTATTTGCCTGTTTAGTAGTCTGCATGTCTATTATATAATAATCATAGGTGGGCAGGTATGTCAGTATTTCAAAAGCTCTTATTCTTAGTCAGTAAAGTGTGATGAATCAGTGATTGAGTCCTTTGTGCTGTAGGCAGAGTTTTCCTGTCCTGACTGCCTGCTCCAAAATAACCACAAAGAGACTTAATGTTAATTACAAATGCTTGGTTGATAGCTCAGGCTTGTTACTACCTAACTCTTGCATTTAAATTAACCTGTATTTCTTATCTATGCTTTGCCACGTGGCTCATAGCTTGTTACCTCATTTTGTACATGTTCTGCTTTTGGAGGTTAGCTGATAGCTCTCCTGACTTCACCCTTCTTCCTCCCAGAGTCATCTGTGTCTGCCTGTCTCACCTATACTTCCTGCCTGGGTACTGGCTTGTCAGCTTTTTATTAACCAATGAGAGCAATACATAGTCACAGTGTACAGAAGGATTATTCCACAGCAAATTGCTAAATGAGACTGTAAATTTCTCAAAGAATTCTATAGATCAGTGGTGGTTCTCAACCTTTGGGTTGTGACCCCTTTGGGGGTGGTCGAATGACCCATTCACAGGGATCACCCTAAGACCATTGGAAAACACAGGTGTTTACATTATGATTTTACACATGATTTTACAGTAGCACAATTACAGATATGAAGTAACAACAAAAATAATTTCATGATTGGGGTCATGACATCTTGAGGAAGTGTATTAAAGGGTCACAGAGTTAGGAAGGTTGAGAACCACCGCTATTGGTAGTTTCATAGTTATAAGCAAAGGGCTTTTTTCTTGGGTGTTTTGAGTCACTGTCTTGCCCTGTAACCCTGTATAGCTTCAGATTCATGACAGTACTCCTGCGGAGCCTCCGGGGAGATGAAATTACAGCGTGCTGTACCATAGCTGACAATCATAAGAAACTTAAAGGGCAGAGATGTTTTCTTCAAACTAGGCAGTTAAGCAAGAAACTTTATGAAACAGTAGTATCCTGGCAGATTTCTACGTATCTGTTTGTTCGTAATTTCTCTTCTATGCTGGCGCTTTATAGCAGAATCTACATCATCATGGTTTATATTCCTTATGAGTAACAACATCCAAATTAACCATCAACATCTACTTCTTATGCACTTCTACTTGGCTGATATTACTCACTGTTTGATAATAATACATTATAGGTCAGATAGAAAAATGAGTATATTAACAACGTTTCTTATTTGTCCTTATCCCAAAGTAGGTATGGACATAACATCCTGTAGAATATGAATGATAGATAGTTTTGGTTCAGAAAGTTTAGAAAATATCTCTTCAAGTCACTTTACAGAGCCAATTACTTATTTAGCCAGACCTTTCATGAGAAGTTTTAGGAGAAAGAGTAAAAGTAGAAAAAAAATGTAATTTTAATGAATCGCTTTCCTTTTTAAAATTTCTTTTTGCTTATTCTTTGTGTCTTTCACAATCATGCATCTTGCTCCCATTCATTCCTTATTCCTTTTTTAACCACCCTCTGCACTTGCCACCCCCCAAAAAAAATAAAATAAAATTTAAGAAAGGAAAACTCAGTCTTATCACAGAAGCTATATTGTGACACAGTGAGTCACACAGTAAACCCTTTTGTCCATATATCTTACTTGCAAGTGTTCATTGCAAAGTCATTGGTCTGATACAATGTCTTTGTTTTCTGCTACACTATTGATGCTGGGCCCTCACTGGGACATCTCTTGGTTATCCTGTTGTTGCCCTGTGGTGGTATTGTGTTCCAAAATATTGTGTACCTTAATAAACTTATCTGGGGTCAGAGACAGAACAGCCACAATATTAAACATGAGGATAGGCAGTGGTAGCATACGCCTTTAATCCTAGCATTCCAGAGGCAGAAATTCATGTGTTCAAGGATACACCCAAGCATGGTGACCCACGCCTTTAATCCCAGAAAGTCAGCCTTTAATCCCAGGGAGTGGTGGTAGAAAGCAGAAAGGTATATAAGGCGTGAGGACCAGAAACTAGAGGCATTTGCCCTGGGGAGGCCTTTGGCCTGGAGAAGCATGTGGCTGGTTAAGCTTTCAGGCTTCTAGCAGCAGTTCAGCTGAGACCCATTCTGGATGAGGGCTCGGGGCATCCAGTCTGAGGAAACAAGACCAGCTGAGGATTCAGCGAGGTGAGATAGCTGTGGCTTATTCTGTCTCTCTAACCTTCCAGTGTTCACCCCAATACCTGGCTGAGGTTTGATTTTATTAATAAGAACTCGTTAAGACTTTTAAGATTCATGCTACATTGCCCTGTGGTGATATTTTGTGTATAATCTAACAAATAAAGCTTGCCTGAAGATCAGAGGGCAAGCCAGCCACTAGTTAGCCATAGAGGCCAGGCAGTGGTGGAACACACCTTTAATCCCAGCCCTCAGGATCTCACGCCTTTGCTCCCAGTACTTGGGAGGAAGTATGCCTTTAATACCATCACTAGGGAGGTTGAGACAGGAAGTGATATGGCTGGGCAGAGAAAGGAATATAAAGTGGGAGAAGAAAGGAGATCAGTCTTGTTGGCTGAGGAGTTGGTAAAGTGAGAGGTGGCTGTGACTTGTCCCTTTGTCTCTCCGATCTTTCAGAATTTACCCTGATATCTGGCTCTGGGTTTTTATTAAAACCAATTAGGATTCGTGCTACATTGCCCTGTGCTGTGGAAATCCTGCACCTTTGGGTCTGCAGGACTGGTTCCTTCACCTGCTGCAGCAGGTCGTAGATGGGGTGGATGTTGGGATGGGCCTATTCACAGCCCTGGTTCTGGTGCTGCGTGGTTGCAGGGTTGGTCAGCCGGTCAGTTCTCCCCTGCCTTCACCTCCAGGAGGAGCGCTCTAACATTGCCCTAGCTAGTTCACCCATTGCAGCAATGAGCAAGGGGAGGGGCCAGTTCTGCTTTCACACCCTCAGGGTAGGCTCTCCCACAGCTACATCTTCAGGGCCAGCTCTACTGTATTGCCCAGTTATGGAATAGGGGCCACTCTCCTGAGTGCTGCTGCTGGTGAGTGGCAGCGACAGCTGTCCCACTCTTATGACTTCAGGGGCCAGCTCTCTCACCTGCCATGGGTGGAAAGGGGTGGAGGGGCATCTTTCTACCCGCCTATACAACCATATGGCAGATGAAGGGCCTGCTCTCCGGAATGCTACAGCCAGTGAGCGGCAGCGGCAGCTCTCTCTCTTACGACCACAGGGCCAGCTCTTCCACCCACCTCAGCTGTAGAGGGGCAAGGCTGGATAGGGCAGGGTCAGATCTCTCATGCTCACATCCCTGGGCCTGGCTCACCCATGTCCCGTCAACAGGCTCAGCTCTGCTGTGCTGCCTAGTTGAGGTGCAGGACGGGCTTTCTCGAGTGTCGTAGCTGGCAAAGGGGAGGGTCAGCTTCCTTGCCAGTTGGAGGTGGTAGAGGTGAGAAAGGAGGGCATCTTTCCCCCATCTTCACCCCCACATTGCAGACAAGGGAAGCGGTATCACCAATGCCCCTCTCATGACCTCAGTGCTGGTTTACCTATGCCCCTGTTTACTGGGTCAACTCTTCTGTGTTGGCCAGGTGAGGCACAGGGGCTGCTCTCCCTAGTGGTGCAGCTGGTGAGGGCTTGGGTCAGGTCCCCCACCTGTTGAAGGTGGCAAGGGGTAAGGGGAGGAGGGCATCTTTCCCTCGCCCATGGCAGACGGGTGTGGCATTATCTACTCTCTCATTCTTATGCCTTCAGGACCAGCTCGTCCATGCCCCGTGTGAACAGGGTAAGCTTTATTGTGCTGCCCGGGTGATGTGTAGGACCCTCTTTCCTGAGTACTTCAGCTGGTGATGGGAAGGACCAGTTCTCCCTAGTGTTGCAGCCAGTGAGGGGGCGGGGCCAACTCTGTACAGCCCCATCTTCTCAGCCTTTGGTGGTATCAGGAGCCTTGGACATCAACACAGACCATGGCTGCATCAGGGCCATGAACCCAGACCTGGGCCCCAGCAGCCCAGGCCCAGACATCACTATGGCCCTGGGTGGTAATTAAGCCACCCACCTCAGCCCGCTCCTCATCACTTTCGAACCTCCTCAGATATGCCTCTGTCCACAGGATATGAACCATCTGTCTCTCTGTCTCTCCCATACCACATTATACATTTTTTTTTCACCATAATAATGCCCATCTGCCAGGCATTGGGGCAGGCCCATGTTTTTTACTACAAGCCCGAGGCAAACCACTCTGGGGCTGCCTGCGGGTCTCCTTGTCCTGCTTAGTCTGTCATGGTGCTGAGCAGGACCATGCTTCCTCCTCAGAGCCAAATCCCTTTCTTTATCTGTCTCATTTTTGCTCCTCAAGTAACCTCATTTTCTTCAAGTTTTATTTTCATTTGATGACTGTTGACATGTGTTCTGAGGTAAGTTTGGCCTTTTGATCAAAAGAACTTATTTGTGGCTTTTGTATGATCCTCTCTTCTCTCGTTACTACGCTTATGTAGTCTATGTTTCTAATAACTTTTCATGGAAATAGAATCATAACAAACAAGCAAACAGGAAATAATTGTTAGAAAAAATAAAATCAGCATCAACTATTGATCTATTTTCAATGTATTCACTCTAACAGCATTTGGTGACCACAAATGTGGACTCAAATACTGATAACCAGTGGGATTTTATTGTAGGATATGTTCTTTCTAGGCTAGGTGCCTCGTCCTTCATTTGTGAGCATCTCAAAGATTACAGTTCACCTGCGGAGTATATAAAGATAGATACAATTTCCTTTTCCATGTTGGAAACTAGTGAGGTTAACAATAGCTACATCAGTTTTTAATGACAGAGTGCAAGCTCCTTTAGGTCAAAGATCGTTAGTTATCATCATTCTCTTTCCTGCATATGTGCATTTATATATGGTCATTTTCAGCAAAAGTATGTGAGTTTTAAATGGCTGGGAAGGGTCCCAGATTTCCTGACCTCTTGTTTAACTTTCTTTTCATGGTACTCTTTTGCTTTATTAACAGGGCATTACCAACTGGAAGTGGTCTCTGTATTAAATCTGACTTACTACCTGTAGCCTTGGGCAAGAAATGATTGAACAATAGCCTTTCTAAATAGGTATGGGGTTAGAGTGGGAAGGGCACTTTGCATTAATCACATCTCAAACTTTTGTTTATGACTGCCCTAGTTGATTCTTGGCTCTTCTCATTCTTAACAAAATTCAGGTCATTACCAGGATATGAGTTGTAACCAGCACTGTTGATAGCAGGCCAAACTTGTGCTAGCTAATGAATTTTTGCTGCCACCATGTATTAGTTTCAGCAACTAATCATGGCCAAGATTCATATTGCCTTCAGGGAAGTATGTGAGGTGTTGCAATGGAAAGGGGCAAAGGGGTGTATGGAGTGTAAGGGGGAACGTTTCAGTGAGTGAGGAGCATATATACAACCACTGTGTTTCAGGGCAGAACACGTCATCAGGAACTTACAAAGACATGTTAAAGGTGCTGACCACCTGAACACAAGTGAGCATCAGTAATGGCTGTCAGACCAGACACCTAAGTGCAGGCATTTATTATATTTCATTCACACGAATATAAGGTGGTTTCTTAATATCCAACTGTTCTTGGGCATAAAATCTATCTATCTATCTATCTATCTATCTATCTATCTATCTATCTATCTACAGATTTAATCTAATTTATGAATTGATGATTGAACATTTGTGTAATTGATATGGCAATTTTTTATTTTTCTATGTACATGTTAAATCAACCCCATATATATATATATATTATGGTTTTTTGAGACAGGGTTTCTCTGTAGCTTTGCGCCTTTCCTGGAACTCGCTTTGTAGACCAGGCTGGCCTCGAACTCAGAGAGATCCGCCTGCCTCTGCCTCCCGAGTGCTGGGATTAAAGGTGTGCGCCACCAACGCCTGGCTTGTTTTTAATATCTTAGTACCTACACATTTATCTTTATAGTATAGAAGAAGTACATTTTGACAAACTAATATTTCAGCTTCTTGAAACAGACAAACTTGGGATAAAAACCTTGATTTTCTAAAGTTTAAATAGAACCCAGTTTGCCAACAGTTTTCTAAATATTTTTGTGAAGGTTTCAAGCAGTTATTGAAATATTTGATACCACTACAAGTTTAGTGTATTCACTAGTATATGGAGTACATGTAGGTTGTTCATGACTGGGGTTATGATATGAGGATTTCAAAGAAGATAAAATTGATTACATTGTTTTTCCAAACATAATATGCCATGCACAGAAGAACACTTTGATTCATCCAATTATTGTCTTAATATCATTTTGTGATATGATAGCTATTGAAATTTAAGTGGTTTAAGATATTCTTTTTTGCAGTTTAGATTTTTTTCTTTTATTGAAGATGATTATTTTTTATACAATATATCTTGATTATACCTTCCCCTCCCTCTTCTCCTCCCTGCTGTTACCCACCTCCTTCCCTATCTGGATCCACTGCCTTTCTGTCTCACTAAAAGAACAGGCCTCTAAGAGATAACAACAAAATGTAACAAAATAAAACATAATAAGATAAAAACCATCATATTGAAGTTGGGACAAGGCACCCCAGCGGAAGGAAAAGAGACCCAAGAGTAGTTACAAGAATCAGAGACCCACTATTTGCACACTCAGTAGGTCCCATTAAAACACTAAGCTGAAAGCTCTAATATGTATGCAGAGGACCTGGCCCAGACAAGTGCAGGTCCTGTGCTTGGTGGTTCAGTCTCTGTGAGCTTATGTGAGCCTTTCACAGTTGATTTAGAGGGCCTTGTTCTCCTGGTGTCCTCCATCACATCTGGCTGTTACACTTCTTTTGCCTTGTCCTCTGCCTCTTCTTTCATGGGGGTTTCCTGAGCTCTGGGGGGGGGGGGGGGATTTGATGGAGATATCTCATTTAGAGCTGTGTGTTCCACGTTCTCTCTTTCTCTGTATAATGTCTTTGCTCCCATCTGCTGCAGGAGAAAGCCTTTCTGATGATGACTGAATAAGGTACTGATCTCTGAGTATAGCAGGGTATCATTATGAGTCATTTTATCACTACTGTTTTCTTTTGGAGTGTATGGTTTTATCCTCAGTCTCTGGGCTAACTATTCTCTGGTTCTTGGTCACCCAAGAAATATTGGGTGTGTGGTCCATCTGGTGGAGTGGGCCTTAAGTCAAATTAGACACTGGTTGGTTACTCCCACAAGCTTTGTGCCGCCATTGCCCTAGCGTATTCTGCAGGTAGGACAGCAGTTTAGATCAACTGGCAGTAAAGCCATTGCTGAAGACAACACCCACACAGTTCATTGAACATGGTGAGGCTGGACCTGGTGCGTACACATAGCCTTCACTCTTGCATTCTCATGTCTTTGGTAAGGAAAGATATTCTGTAGGCTACCAGAAGAAAGCTGTAAACACCAATCTAACTGCAATGCCTTTGAGTAGTTTAAGATTGTGATTGTATTCAATCTGTGTCATTATTCTCTCTTTGCACAGTTTAGCTTGCAATTACCAACCATTCTGTTAGCTCTTAAAGAAGTGGTTCTCAACCTGTGGGTCATGACCCCCAACAGGGGTGGTACATCGGATATCCTGCATATCATATATTTACATTAAGATTCATAACAGTAGAGAAGTTATGAAGTAGCAATGAAATTATTTCATTGTTAAGAGTCACCACAACATGAGGAACTATATTAAAGGGTCGCAGCATTAGGAAGATTGAGAACCACTATTTTAAAGGAACTGAAATATTGTTTGATCACAACATCAGAATGTGAGAATAAACAAGGAGTATTGCAATGGCAAAAAAAAAATCACAATGCTTCTCCATTGCAAGAAGTTATAAGGCTACTCCATTGTAAGAAATTACAGTACCATCCCACTGCAAGAAGAGACTTCACTCCTGTAGACTATTATTCATGGTACTGAAGGTAGTCTGCATGCTACCAAAGGAAAAAGGTAAACCCTAAACCAACTACAAAACCTTCCATCTACAAGAGTGATCTGCCTACAAGATAAGCTAGTGCAGTCATGGCACAAAGCTTGTGGAAGTAACCAATCAATATCTGATTTGAGTTAAAGCTGACTCCACGAGATGAAACCCACACCCAATGCTGCTTGCGTGGCCAAGATCCTGAGACTAGAATCTGAGACTAGATAGGGCAAGGACCTAGGGGAAAAACCAGAAACTACTGTTTCACTAAGAGGATGTAGCAAAAAAAAAAAAAATGACTCCTACTAACATTCTGCTATACTCATAGATCTGTGCCTTGCTCAGCCATCATCAGAGAAGCTTCTTCCTAAGCAAATGGGAACAAATAGACCTACAGCCAGACAATATACACAGAGTGAGAAACTTTGAAACATTCAACCCTAAAAGGGATGTCTTCATCAAATCCCTCCCCTCAGGGCTCAGGGAAGTCTGTGGAAGAGGAAGCAGAGACACTGTTAGAGCCAGAGGAGATGGAGGACACCAAGGAATCAAGGCATTCTAGACACAACAGGGCAGGTACTCTTTTGAACTCACAGAGATTGAGGCAGCATGCACAGAGCCTGCAGTGGGAGGCATCAGATGGGGTCCTAGAGCTGAAAGGTGATGTGGGCACAAGCCCCATCCCTACCCTTGAAGTTATGTCCAGTTGATAACCACTTGCAAATGAAAATTTCATTTTCTCTAAATGGAGTGTCACTGGGGAAATAAACCACTCTCAAAGGTAGTCCTCATGGTCAGTAGTAGATGGCCAACACAAAACAAACTCAACAGCATCTTTGGAGTTTTTTTTGTCTCATAATGTGAAGTCTGGGCATTTCTTTTTTCTTTCTACCTTACAGGTCTTTTGTGTATATGTTTGGGGTTTTTATGGGACTTCTCTGTGTGTGAATGCGTGTCTCTGTATTGTGTTTCTTGTGCTTTATCCTTGTTCTTTTTCTTATTCAGTTGTCTTGGTATATTCTGATTTATTTGTTTTTGATTTATCTTATTATATTATTTCTTAGATGCCCATTTGTTTTCAAGGAGAGATGGAAAAGGTATGGATGGATCCAGATGTAAGGGGAAGTAGGGAGAAACTGGGAAGAGTTGGGAAGGAAAACTATAATCAGGATGTATTGTATGAAAATAAAACCTTTTTTCAATAAAAGAAAAGAACCAAACAAAATGCCAATCCATTTTAAGAAATCACAGTGCCAGTCATATAAAAAAAAAAAAAACAAAAACACTGCCACCAGATTGCAAAGGAAATCTCAATGCTAGTACATTCTAAGTTTCACAATTTAGAAACAGTGTAGAAAACACGTTAAGAAAATATGGAAAAACAAATATACAAGTCCTTCAATTTGTAATTACCCTTTCTTATGGGGAAATCAGTATAATCTGTCTAACCCTTGATATCCATAGGTCCCCTATGTTTATGAAAGTCACTACATTGGATCAAATAAATCTGCATTTGTATACAAAACAAAGTTTCCTAGTACAAGGGCATTGTTCTGTGCCTAGGAACATATTTAAGATTACTAGTTTCATTTTAGCAGTTTATCATTAATTTATAACATGGCTCAATTCTTAATTGTAAGGTTTGGTCACGTATTTATTATTTGTATCTTTGTCTTTCCATTGTCTTGTGTTTTTATTGTTAAAAGCAAAAAACAAAGGATGACTTCCGCGTTCCCCATGTCCTTTGTGTTTCACTGCTGCTCACTGGAGATGTGCCGCTGGCTAAACTAGACAAGCAGATGTACAACAGGTCAGAGTAGGAGGCCAGTGTATGACAGCTTTAGAAAGGCCGAGGAATAGAACCACACCTATTACAGGTAAATCATTACCTAGCATCCTTCCTACCAGGCGTTTGTTCAACAGGAGGTCTTACTTGGAAGTCAGATGGCGAGACTTCCAGGTTCCTGGGTGAGAGTGAGAAATGCGATGGAATAATAATGGTGATGTTTGATTAAAAAGTAATCTCTGTAAGGTTTTGACTTCAACTGAAGCAAACAGGAATTTGTTTTACTTTCACACTGTAGACTTTCAAGTGGAGAAGGAACAGAAAAAGGGGACAGCTATCCACTAAAGATCGATTAATTTCGCTATCTGTGCAATGAAGCTCTAGCTGCAAACTCATCCAAATTTTCTAAAATTTTCCTCAATCTGTTGTTATGTGTTGCTTTGACGGGATGAGCAGTCAATGGCCCCCTCTGATGACATTTTACACGTTATGACCATAAGCAACAGAAAATTCCTGCACTTGCTTTTTAGACTTTGCGGCATTATTTAATATGAGCACTTGTAATAGCGCCTGCACGTCTATTCTCCCACATTCATACATCGTTTACATTTAAATAGGCGAGATGGCCGCCCAGGGAGTCCTGGCACAAGTACAGTACCACACCTGCATGAAGGGAAATACAGGGTTTTATGAGACAAACCACACTAGTTATAGCCAGAAACGTACACAGTGTATAACACCAAGTCAAAGAATACGACTCAAAAGATTAGGGGAAACCAGAGGGTCATACTGTTAAGTATAGATCGTTTCCTAGACGCTATATTTAAATGTACAAATTTTATATAAAGTGATAGAAATATTTTTCCAAGCTTCCAAAATGCTTTCCCCCAAAGCTATGTGTTAGAAGAGAAGGAATGACTCAAGAAATATATGCTTTTCATTGCTTTTCTTCACAAAAACATTAAGTTGTCTCAGTATTGTGGATCTTTAGGTAGAATGGTTGTTTGGAATAATGTCATTCAAGAATAATTTTTGTTGCTGTGATAAAATACTCTGACAAGAGGAGTTATCAGCTACACAGGATACATCTATATTTTGCACCATCCTCAAGGCTCAGGTACCATCTCAGAGGAGGGGTGGAAAGATTGTAAGAGCCAGAGATCAGGGAAGGCCAGAAGAAAACTGTCTTTTGTACACACGAACTCTCAGCAGCTGTGGTTGCCTGTACATGACCTATGCAAGATGAAGTCAGTCAAGATTTTAGTGTGGAGGGGAAGGGGCTCATGACCCCACCCCCCAAAAAACCCTGGAGGAACTGTGGAGAGTTGGTGGCTCCTAGGGGGAAGGAAAGTCAGTTTTCTTCAAGGGCGTGGCTCCTGATAGGTCAGTCATGCTCCGGTGGATGCCCCACACCCAGGAATATATGAACAAACTGGATTTGGTGAGTTACTATTTAACAAACAGTGACTCTGAGTCAGAGGAGGGGAGGTTGGAGGAAAGGGAGGTCTGAGAAGAGCTGGAGGAGGAGTGGAAGGAAAATGTGATCCAAATACTTTGAATGAAATTTTCAGATCATGATTTCTGGGTGAAGTGCGGGTATACATCCGTGGTCCGGAAAAAATTGTTTAGCAAATTTATAAGGCTATGTCTTGTTGTGTTTAGATGTCTCCTGAATAATATAGTGAGTTTCAGCTTTGCTTTTTTTAAAATAAAATAATACCAAAGTAAGAAATTCTAAAAATGGTAATCTGTAAATGTTTGTGGTGGACATATACTTAGAAATTCTGTCTGCAATCTATAACTTTGCAGGCAGTACGCTATGTGTATTCCACTCAATATATGTAACGTTTTTCCTTCATCGGCAATACAAATCTTTAAAGGTCTATTTCAGAAGAATGCCTAGGAGATTTAAGAATATTTTCTGTTGAGTTTTTGAGAAATGCAGTACATTTTCATAGACAGTTTCATCATAATTGCTTTGGTTCTGGGATCTTGATTGCTTATTTTCCCACTGTCTTCCTGGCCCTGAACATATTCGCTATGCTTTGGATAAATCTTTATTTCCAAAGAATTACCAGATTAGATAAAATGTTATCTTTTTCCACTGTGACGTGTTACTCACTGCCTTATCCTTGGAGCTTTTCTAGTTTGTTCCTCAGAGGTATTCAAACACCTAAAAGAATGACTCTAGGTACTAATGAGTCCTTGGTAAATAAGATGGCACATCTCTAAGCTGACAATTTTTTTTAATGTTTACTGAGTCCAGCATAGTCTAACCAACAGGATAATACATGCATTCCATCACATAGGAAGAGATTGTCATAATAGTCCTCTCTTTTAGCTCAGAGTCCTTCCATTTAAGAAAACAATTGAGACATTCTTTATAAAGACTGACTCTATTTCTAGAAGTACATGCATGTAAAGCTACGTAGAATTCTCCTGTACATCCTGAATGGGTTTTCCTGGACTGATTCCATGGAAGTCCAGGCCCTCACTCCTACACCAATTAAGAGTTCAGTGTTGACTTTATGAATATACTTTGTTTTAAAACGTAGCTCCCTAGAGTTGTCAGAGCAATAACAATTTAAACAGTAAAAAAATTAACATATGCTGAGTTAAATACACAGGAAGTTTTATGCTTTTTATACACTATCTCATTTAATCCTTGCAACAATCTGGTGAAGTATTATTATCGACCTTTTAAAATGAAGAAAATGAACTTAAAAGGCTGAATGGTGACTTCAAGTTTCCACAACAAGTAAATGGCAGGGCTAAGAATTCAAACCCAGACCTAAGACTGGCTCACTTCCAAGACTTTGCTCTTAAGAAGTATGCCGAGACACCAGCCTTAGGCTTAACAATTTTTAATTACTCATATATCTTAATTATAGAAAGCTTAGAGTCTCCTTCCTTGATTTCAAAATAAAATGTGATAATTATAGCTAATGTGTATTAAGTCCTTACTACAGAGCCAGACAATGTTTGTAGTTACTTACAGGCATCATCCAATTTCAGTCACACAGCTTTTAAGTTACGTACTTTTAAGTCTTATGAAAGTTGACAAAAGAGGAAAGTGAGTCTTAAAGGTATTAAATCACTTGCAAATGCAGTAACTTATAATTCAGAGACATCCCTGACTGTTGTAAGTATGTGAGTATATTCATATTTTTGCACACCAAAGGATTCCTGAGGGGAGAGGGGCGGAATCTAGGTTTGATGGCAAGCCTGAGTAAAGAAAACAAGAATGAGTAAAATGATTATTATGAGACTTTGGAGAGAATTGGAAAATGGAATAGGCCTTAAATTTCAATTAAAATTGGGTTTGTGGGGCTGGAGAGATGGCTCAGTGGTTAAGAGCACTGACTGCTCTTCCAGAAGGTCCAGGTTTGATTCCTAGTACCCAGATGGTGGCTCATAACCATCTGTAACCCTGACTGCAGGGGTTCCAATGCCCTGTTCTGGATGCTAAGGGCACTGCATGCATGTGGTACATATACGTGCAGGCAAAACACGCATAAACATAAAGAAAAAATTGGTTGGTTACTCCAATAACAATCATGTCCCAATTGTGCCAATGGGCATATCTTGCACGGTAGATTATTACTGTAGCTCATAGGGTTCGCAGATAGGTATCACTGATGATTACTTTTCTCTCATGGTAGTGTGCATAGCATCTTCCAGCACTCTGAAAGTTATCTAGTAGAGATGAAACTTCCAGTTGAGTACTAGTTAGATTTCTCCATGTTCTATGATTCAAGTACATGATGTCCTCAGCAAGCACCATTTTACCTATAGCAATGGCAATAGCCTGTAGTATTTGGAGGGGTCTATGGAAACCCATTGACTAGCATCTCCAAAAGTAATAACTCATTCATGGTACTGGGGTTTTTGGTTGTTTTTGTTTTTGTTTTTGATAGTGTATGGTGTATAGTTGGGGTATATCTCCTCTACTACAGGGCAACTGCATTTTAATGTTTTATATATGTATATGTTACATATTATGATGCTTCTATAGTAGTGGGCTTCCATTTGACTTTATTAAAAGTATATACCTTTTTGAAACAATAAAACTGTCATATTCAATAAAGTGATAGTACTTCACACCATGATTTTATAAAAATACCAAGTTGGATTTTACTTCTCTCTACACTCAAAGTGTAATGGAATTTACCAGAAACAGATTGTATAATGAACTAGGTAGGAGGGGTAGCAGAGATAGCTATCAGATTAAGCCAGACATCCAGAAGGGAATACTTATAACAAGGTAAGACTATTTGCACATGAAGTCATCTTCAGAAGTGTGTGTGTGTGTGTGTGTGTGTGTGTTTGTATCTATCTGTCTGTGTCCATGTGTCTGTCTATATTTCATTTGCCAAACTACTGAATATGAGAAAAACTGAATCAGAGTTCATCAGACATTGAATATAAAAGCTAGTTAGCAAAGGTATAGGAAAATTGGAAATTAGAGAAAATACTAAAGCAAAAAACAAAATTTGTCATTATTTCTCATTAACTTAAAACAAGATACAATAATTCTTCATGCTGTCAATTCTTTATAGTTTTAGGAACATGGTGCCCAATAGTTGTAGAAATCCAATAATGCTTCGTTTTGGCTATCTGATACCATTGTTGTTAGCAAAATCTTAGATTTTGTAGTATGCTTTCCAGACTGTCTCACCGGTCCTTATGTGTCATACTTTTAGTACTGAACAGATATGGTAATACACATTCAGTTAATTTAGTAGTTTAGAAGGTCATGGCCCTACTGCAAATTTCGTGACATTTCAATCCCAGGCAAATAAAACACGCAGGAGAGTATTTTCCCATGAATTCTCTAAGAAGAGAGGGTTATCAAGTTCATTTGCATATTCACTAAGGCTGACAGTCTCCTGACTTGTTTGAGGATTGCTGTTTTTATGTGACCTGGACTCTGTGTCTAATGGTCAGTTGTCAGTAAAACAGCAAGCAGCCTCACTCATCATTATCACGTACTCAGTGGACCTGCTTTCCATCACTCAAGTTGGCCGTTGTCAGTGTTTGGGGGCCTCACTTCTCAACACGAAGGTGGCACTAGAGGCAGCAACAATCATGAAAATCTGGCTTGTGTGTAATGATGAAGTGCACGAATGGAGATGGGAGCTGTAAAATACTATGAAACTGTTACATCTGGTGTGTGAGAGGAGGAATTCTTTGTAAAAACCCATAAACTTTTAGGGAGAATATCTGTTACATACTAAATGGCACTAACGAGTTGTTCTAAAAGAATCTAGGTTACTAGAGTGTGTGTGTGTGTGTGTGTTTGTATATATATATATATATATATATATATACACACTCTTGCTATGTTAACAAATATTACAAAGAGTAACTGCAGGCTTTTTTTTACATTTCTTAAGGAAAGTAACAACAACTTTAGAACTAGTAAATTAAGGCCTAGCCTAAATTTTTTAAAAAAGTAAAAATATTTAGAAACTATTTATAAAATTTCACAGGAAATTTTGTACTGAGATTTTTTAAATTACTTTCTTATTTTTAGAAATATGATGGACTATAAATGTGAATTCTCAGGAGTAATGCTTTTGAAAGTTAATAACTTTAAATAGAAACATTAGAATATACTACTAAATATTAATAATGTATACCAGGAAACTATATAATAGTTAGGTAAATTTATAAAAGAAGTAATATACATATGTGTTTATATCTGTACCCATATGTCCACATCTGTTTCGCTATCCAGATATCCACACCTGAGGAGAAAGCAATGAAAATCAAATCAGTTTCTTGTCAATAATCAACACTTTATGAATAAATATGAAACAACCATTAGATAAAATGCAACAAGTTCCCTTACTTCAGATCTACCTTTTCAGTTGCTCACTTTAATGTGCATCTTTGAGAAATGATTTCTAAGTTGTGATGCAACTATAAGGTAGGATTTGCAGTAAAATTTGGTAATAAGAGGGACTACACAGACCATTTCCCCTGTTTTCTGGGGGAACTACCTGTACGCATTCAGTAAATCAGCACTAGTGCATTGCAAAGCACACAAAGTCCGGCTTCTGCCAAGTGGGTAAGAACACGTCAGGCTGTGTTCTAATCCACTGTCAGCCAATTGATCCATCTTTCCAAGTTGGAAGGCTGAGGCAACCAGTCTTCACAGGCACAGTCTTGTGGAGGAGAGACAAACTGAGCCTGCTTCTTAATAGAATCAAACTTTAGAAAATGTTTAAAATTTAATTTAATTTACTTTCATATTTCTGTTGAAATCTGAGATTATGACAGAGAGGAAAAAATTTTCTAATCATTAGTTTGGCATTCAGTGAACTCTGAAATGGACCAACCACCTACCAATTTGTATGTGGCTTTTCTGAAATACTAATGAAAGACAACTAAAATTTAGGAGTTCATTTGAAACTCTTCCAAAACAGTCTTATCTTTTGGCATTTGCTTTCTTTTATCCCTGAGATAATTAAGTCATACAATAGTAAAACTCATATTACAGACATGATCAGTCTTGAAATTTTCATCTATTTGACCCCAAATTACTGTGTACTGTGGGCCTCAAAATCAGTCTGCTGGATTTTGGGGATACTCCCAATACACAAGGTTTTCTGGGAGTTTGAAGGTACAATTTGCATAAGTAGAACCAGGTACAAAATATTGTTATTTTCATGATGATATGAAAGTCCCAACTTTGAAGTTCAGGTAAGACTTCTGGCAGGGAGCTTTCTAAGATGAAATAAAAAACAAACTAAATGACACATTAACAGAAAGGATGACTGTTTTGTCAAGAACCAATGATCATTTCAAGGAGCTAGAGAAAGTGTGTGACTGGGGTTGAAACTGACAGTAAAGGCGTTGCAGACAGAGGGCAACAAGGACCATCTGAGCTCACTCTGATCCTAAAAGCATAGACAAAGTCAGGAAGGTTGTTTTGTTTTGTTTTTGTTTGTTTGTTTGTTTTGTAGAAAGATAAAGGAATGCTATTAAAAACTGTAATCTTCAGAGATCATACTTCAAGAAAGATCGTAGAGCATCACAGAGAATGGATTTGAAGGAGATAGAATTGTAGCATGAGTCTTAAAAGTTCTTATTTATAAAATCAAACCCGAGGCCAGTTATTGGGGTGAACACTGGAAGGTCAGAGAGACAGAAGAGACCACAGCTATCTCACCTCGGTGGATCCTCAGCTGGTCTTGTTTCCTCAGACTGGATGCCCCGAGCCCTTATCCAGAATGGGTCTCAGCTGAACTGCTGCTAGAAGCCTGCAAGCTTAACCAGCCACATGCTTCTCCAGGCCAAAAGCTTCTCCAGGCCAAAGGCCTCTAGTTTCTGGTCCTCACGCCTTATATACCTTTCTGCTTTCTATCACCACTCCCTGGGATTAAAGGCTGGCTTTCTGGGATTAAAGGTGAGTATCACCGTGCCTGGCCGTTTCCAATGTGGCCTTGAACTCACAGAGATCCAGAGGGATTTCTGTCTCTGGAATGCTAGGATTAAAGGCGTATGCTACCACTGCCTAACCTCTATGTTTAATATTATGGCTGTCCTGTTCTCTGACCCCAGATAAGTTTATTAGCATACACAATATTTTGGGGAACACAATACCACCACATAGAATGCCTAAGTGGTAAACTGGACGCAGGCAAGAGATGATAGGAGCGTGGGTTAGAGAAATAATAGCAGAACTGATGGTCAGAGGCTATTGTGGGGGTAATGGTGCTGGTCATGCTTAATAATTTGTCCAGGTCACAATGTTTGCTAACGGAGGACAATCTGATGCTCTTTCCTGGTTTAAGGATCATGGTAGGAGAACAATGAGAGATTTTACACACACACACACACACACACACACACACACACACACACACACACAATTAGTCTTGCCTGTGGGATAGACGGTTTGTGCTAAATTAGTACAAGGGTGTGGAACTTAAGGCTATTAAATATAGAGTTATAAATCATGGATGGCATGATGGTTAGAAGGGCAGAGCATGAGTGGTGAGAAGAGAAATTGTAGAGCAGAAAAATGACCTTCTGTGACTCACTGTCCTCTTTCATTCTCATATAGAAGATGAGAAATCCACAGACTTAGAAGACGTAAGATGCTTTAAATTACTTAGAAGAAAATATAAGAGTACGGAGAGGGACAGATGTTAAAAGACAAGTATCTGACTATAGACATAATAAAGCAATGATCTGAGAGATTGCCGCACAGTGATGGCTTTGTTCAAGTTGAGAGGCCTGTCTTAAGGAAATGGTTACATAAGCATGAAGGAGCAATTCGTTCTATTTCTCTATTAAAAGATACAGCAAGAAAGAATCTAGAATGGCTAACTAGTCACTCATATGGCCTTATTACCCTTAAACTAAAGACAATCTAGTTTGAACCGAAGTTTTCAGGACTTGTTATGTGATTTGTAGCATCTGCAAAAGCCATGCAAGGCATGTATAAGGTTTTACAGAATTCTCATTCATTTCTTTTGCATTTTATTATATATTCAAAAGAACATCATAACCAGTTTTTCAAAAAAGCATTGTTTCTTGATTCTGGAATTGGTCTTTCTCTTTTTATAAGTACTACTTGTAAAAAGTAATTAATTTCCCATAAAATATGACTTATAAGTACTCTATAGTATTTGAGAAGCCTAAAAGCCTTTCATTCTTTGGTAATAAACATTTGACAAGTGACAATAGAGTCATGACATGATTGCAACCCTGTCTAGCATAGCAAATGCTTTGGGTTAGAGTATAATGTATCTATTTTACTTAAAGAGGTTATGATAGAAATAGCTGCCATATAGACATTAACATATTTTTGCTTTGATCAGATCTTAGGCTATCAGTCTTGAGTGAGTGTGTTTTTCCAAAATGGAAGATTTGTCCTGTCAATCAGGCTAGAGGCAGGCAGTGACAAGGGCTTGGCCTTTATTGAAGTGAAAGTCTTTGGGAAACTTCCATTTTCATTTTCTTTATTATCTTTTTGTTCTTTTTGTATGTGAAGTGTAAAATTTCTGATCTCTAAATGGAGTAGGCTCTTCCTCTTTTTCTGCTGGCCTTTTGGAAGAAAAAGTAAACTTGTCCTCAGTTCTGGGCTGTGAAAAGATGAAACTGTCAGAGAAACGATAAAGCACATAATGGGCAGCGATGTTCTGTCTTTCTTCTGGGCTTAGAGACAAAATAGTTGCTTCAGACAGGTCACTTGGTGTGCCATTCACTGGCCTGTGACTCAGTAGGGGTCCCTTGACATTTTCCAGGACCCCCTCACTCACAGTAGTTACTCTTTCACTTTGTCATGGGGACAACTGATGACTTCCAAATTCCCACCTCAGAGATTTTTTTTTAAGAGTAGAAAGTGGAAAGCAAAAAATGAAAAAATGCCATATTTATCAAAAAGAACATTTAGAGACAAATTCCATAGGAAATGAATTTTGATTGATTGCAAAACCAGCCTTGGTTCACTTAGATCTTTCTTGGCTTGAAAGCAAATTTTGTTTGTTTTTGGCACTGTGTTTGAAATATTTAATAGATACTAGACAAGAATTAAACATAACATGTATAGGGTTGAGTTGGGTGTACATAGAAAGTTGCAGTTAATTGTATGTTTGTACACAACTGTACATGTTCTAGGTATAAGCTGTTCAGAAGACATTTCTTTTACAGAATGGATATGTTTTTTTTTTTGTTTTTGTTTTTGTTTTTTTGCCACAGATATGAGAACAGTTTTTCTAGGCAATGTTCATTAAATAAAAGTAACATTGTTTTACTTAGTGGTAAAGATAAAGTGTTTGAAGAAAAACAGTGAAACAAATAAAGAAAAAGAAAAACACTCATTGAAATGGGTGAGCAAGGAGTTTTTGGTTTTGGAGCCCCCTCTGCTTTTTAGAGGGTCTTTTTCTCTTTGTGTCTGCTCTGTGCATATGTTTCTCACTCCCAGGAAATGCCTTTCTTCAACTGCTGATTCTGTCTGCAGTGTTTGAGATTTTTCTCTGCTGTTACCTGCTGCACTTTAGATTTTTTTTTTCTGCCTAGAAAACCAACCCTACCATGACCCCTAGATCGTATCATTTTAAGACCCCTAGACTGTACCAATGGGATAGCTGGTTGGCCCCCAGTTGTCTAACATGTCCTGATCTGGTCTAGAATTTGAGCCAGTCCACCAGCAGGGAAACAAAAGCTTACAGGGCCTTTGTTTCAGGTTGCCAGGTTTTGTCTCAGGTCAGGGAGGTGAGGAAGAAGCCAGCCATCCTAGAACTTCACGACCCTTATTACCTCTTTCCCTATCTGTCTGCCTAGCAGAGACTCTAACTCCTAGTCCCTCAATGCTATTTTAAAAAGAAAGCCTTGCTGAGGTCAGAGGTTAACTCAGGTGTCATTCCTCAGCAATTTTCCATTTTGTTTTCTAAGGTAAGATGTCCTGGTTACTCATTTCTCTCGGGCACTCTTTCTTTTCACTCTCCATCCTGTCTCTGTTTGACCCAAACACACATGTGTGGTGGTATTGTGTTCCCCAAAATATTGTGTATGCTAATAAACTTATCTGGGGTCAGAGACAGAACAGCCACAATATTAAACATAGAGGTTAGGCAGTGGTAGCATACGCCTTTAATCCTAGCATTCCAGAGACAGAAATCCCTCTGGATCTCTGTGAGTTCAAGGTCACATTGGAAACGGCCAGGCACGGTGATACACACCTTTAATCCCAGAAAGCCACACCTTTAATCCCAGGGAGTGGTGGTAGAAAGCAGAAAGGTATATAAAGCGTGAGGACCAGAAACTAGAGGCTTTTGCCCTGGAGAGGCCTTTGCCCTGGAGAGGCCTTTGGCCTGGAGAAGCCTTTGGCCTGGAGAAGCATTTTGGCCTGGTTAAGCATTCAGGCTTCTAGCAGCAGTTCAGCTGAGAGTCATTTGGATATGAGGACATAGAGGCTTCCAGTCTGAGGAAGCAAGACCAGCTGAGGATCCGGCAAGGTGAGATAGCTGTGGCTTGTTCTGTTTCTCTGACCATCCAGCATTTCACCCCAATACCTGGCCTCAGGTTTGATTTTATTAATAAGACCTTCTAAGATTCATGCTACACACATGCAGTATAGCAAAATGCCACGACAAGATAATCTGTTGGATTGAACTGAGAGGTGTCCTAGTTAGGTCTAGTAGTTCACTGGAGCTTTCTACTGTAAGACCCATTTGGTCAAAGGTGCTGAAGACTTTCTAGTGGTCCTGTGGTTGTAAACCCTGAATTGTACCAGTTGGGCGACACCCTTTTACTCTCCAGGCACATTTGGTCTTTTAGAGTCTTAGAGGATGCTCTAAGCAACTGGATATTGACCTCTATTTTGCCTTTGTCCCTCATCCACCCCAAATTTTCTATAGAGACTCACTTGGTTGAAGATTCCAAGAGCTTTCCAAAGGCTAAGATTGGCTAAGAATTCCTGGAATTCTTCACTGGCCCATAGCCTAAAACTCTGAGAAATGGTCACTGCTGGCCCAAATTCAAAATTTTTGAGTTTGTAAAGATCTAAACTGATTTAAATTGTTCCAGGGAATGGCAGCCTGGTCCAAGCCCCACCCAAAAGAAAACCCCTACCAGCTCACTTAAATATTTCTCAAGGTTCTGGCTTGAGAGCCAGAATGCCCACTTCTGCTTCTGCTGGGCCTCCAAACTTGTATCTGTTCCTGAGATAGCATAGAACTCTTTGCCTTATGCTGTTGGCCTGTGTTTTTCCTCTGTAAGCCTGAAAAATCCTGCTTATATCTTTAACCACTAAAAGGTAAAAGTGTTTCTCTTTGTCTGCTTCCATCTGCAAACTGGTTATGGATACACAGATTTCTGGATTCAGTCTTACAGAGATTCAAATGTCTTCAAGTATGAATAACAATGAAAACTGGTTTGATGCAGTTCTGCTCTACTAAGAAGGCTGGCTCTGGTGTTGTAATTTGGCCCATCTGCTCCAGACCCAAACATGTTTTTTAAAAGTTTGTGCCAAAGTCTCTGTCCTGGGTCAGGATGGCCATCTGACTCTATGACAAGGAGAAGGAGAGCAATACAGAACAGCTCCCCAAAAGACACTTTACCCTTGAGGACGAACAAGTAAACCGGGTCTTACAGAGCTCACAAATGGCAAGATGCTTTACTCTGAATTCTCCTCCTTTACCTTGGTTTTGTTTACTTTTTAAAAAGTTTTTGTCGAAACTGTAGCCTTCCGTATTTTAGGATTTGTAAGTTCATTGAGTGTGATTTAAAAAGAATATATTCATATTAATATTAATTATCTATAACATACCATGTGTGCAACTTGGGTTCAATTCTTGTTTAGGAGTAGGGGTGTGCTCAGTGGACTCACTGTGGCATATCATGTGTCTTGCCACCATCTTGGCTTGTGACCTCATTAGGATGGAAGCATGCCACATGACATTATCGCAGTCTTGGTAAAGGTGATCATGTAGTATCCCTTTGCATGTCACTGTATTTCCTTTTTTAGGATAAAGATGCAATAACAGTTTTCCAAGATGGTTCGTTTTAAAACTGAGTCACACAAAAACTTTGATATTTTTACTGTCTTTGTTAAGCTTTAGCTCTTTGGAGAAACTGAGTCTAAAAAAACACTGGCATTTTGTAAAAGTTCACTAGAAAAGGCCATCTTTCTGTGAGCTGTATTTGTGGTTTAAAGTTTATTTTGATACTAAAGGATCTTTAATTCGAGAATTATAGTTTTCAAGGCTCAAACTTAACAGGGATAAAATTGTAAAATCCTAATGCTATAAAGAGTTACTAAATATAAACTCTTAAAGTTAATTAATATATATATATATATGTTAGTGGTCAGTCATGCTAAGGACAAATGTACTTTATTTATAGAGACAAGCTTGGAGGGAAAGACTCAATTTTATCTCACATCATATGTGAGATGTCTCCTATCTTATGGAATTCTGTATATGTTGTCAAAGTCTGAAACAAGTAAGTCAAGACAAGTTTAAAACAAACTTAAAGTTTGTTTAATGTAAAATAATATTCAAAATCAGGGATATAAAATGGTTACAAAAGATTTAATTCTTTAGTAAAATGGGTTAAATTTACAATGCACTTACATAGCAGGAAACTAGCAGCCTCAAGTCGTTCCCTTGGATGAAGGCACCATCCCCCTGGGTAAGTTATGTGCTAGCCTCGTTTGGGACAAGGATGCATGGATAATGAGGGCTTACAGAAGTCTGCTGTTACTGCCTCTGGTTTTGCAGACCTGATTCGCTCTGACGGTGTATGTCAAAGCAGAATACAGCCTACTCTTTGTCTACAGAAAAGATAAATTACTCATCATGTCTCACATGATAGGGAGACGGATTCTCTTGTCCAAAGAAGGATCTCAGAGTCTGAACCCACATCCTAAATGTATCAACAGTGAGACAAATAGTAATTACTCTGCCCTCAGTGTCTCCCAAAGTGACATATGAGGATACTGTGACCATGGGAACCTTGTCCATAAGCCTACTGCTGATTGGTACAGGACCTGCATGCTAATTCAATTGGCCATGTCCTTTACCCTGGTATTCATCTATTCCTCTTAGCAAAAGCTAATTTCAGGGTCTATATCCTAACCACTCATGCTTCATCACTAAAGGAGAATGCCAAATACTCCATCATTAATCTCACAGCTTTAGGAAGTTATTGAGAATATCCAAGCACTGTCTTTGACAAGTTGATTTTCTATCTGTAGAGTCAACAAATGATTCTATTAAGTGATATCCAGAACATTTAGATTCTTCAGGAGGAGATGACTTAGATGGAAGAAATTCTCTCCGACCTGGCATCACCTGTGGTACTTTGAGAATACAATCTAGTCTCCACCCAGATAGAGTCTATAGTGCAAATACCTGCACTCTCAACTTGAAGTACACAGGAAATACGCAAGTTTTGGCAGTAAAGTCTGTGGATTTTTCTAAGAAATCTCAAGAGCCAATATTTAACACTCATTTAATTTGTTAATCTTGCTTTGCAAAATATGTCTCTAAACAACCAGTCTGTTTTTAAGTGGAATGATGTTAAGAAACATGCTTCCTGCTGTCATTATGTGGTGACCTAGAGATTTATTCATCAACAAAAGGAGTAAAGAGTTGTCTTTAGCCTGTTAATTTAGTCAATGCTACATGTAAATCATTTGTTACAGATCTGACATGACTGGCTGCTTCCATCTTCGTCTGTTGGTTTAGTGTATGGAATGAAAAAGTAGAGTTTTTTTTTTTAAAGGTTCTGTTAATATATATAACTTTTTTTTCCAAGACAGGGTTTCTCTGTGTAGCTTTGCGCCTTTCCTGGAACTCACTTTGTAGACCAGACTGGCCTCAAACTCACAGAGATCCGCCTGGCTCTGCCTCCCGAGTGCTGGGATTAAAGGCATGCACCACCACTACCTGGCAATATATATAATTTTAGAAAACTTTGTAAAGTAAACCATTTACTCTTGACAAGGCTGACACTCTCTGGGAGGATAGTTCTAAATTGAAAATTAAACATCATACAACTTAGAATTAAGTTGTCTCTTTTCACAGGCCGATGAAATTAAATATATTGACTATATAATCTTGGAATATAAGTATAACAATTTCATGTTAACAAAAACATGTATTGTCATATTTTCAAATACTAGATATGGTCATTTAAGGTAATAGTTCCAATCTTTAAGATTTTATCTTTTAAAATTTCACCTCATCAACATGTTTGTAATCAAAAATTTTGTTTCTCTTAAGATACTCGGTTTTTGTTCATTAAATAATAGCTAGTATTGTTAATATTTAAAACAAATGTACAAAGTTCATCTTATGTAAAAGCAAGGAATATCACTTAGACATTTTCTGTTCAGATTCATTTCTTAGATGCTGACTTTGACTTATTTTACAAAGTTTCCATGAGCTTTTTCCTTATCCAGGAATCATATGCTAACAACCAGCTAATTACAGTTACTTTATCTTTCTTCAGAATTCTAGTACATGGTCCATCCAGTTGTAAAATTACATTTAACTCATGCTAATCTTGTTGTAAAAGTTTTGCTCAGGTAATGTTGTCTCTTACTGTTCCCCACAAAGTTGTACAGTTATTACCTCCTGACTTATGTTTTGGATCTTCGTTAAGTTTATCATGGCCCCTTGGGTGGACCCTCTTCCGAGGCAATCTGACAGCTACTCTCCTCATTGCCCTCTGTCAGCCTTGAAGCAGTTGCTGAGTGATCAACATCCCTAGGCCCCTAAAAGCAATTTGAGTGATCTCTAAAGGGGGACTAATGGGCCATGAGCCATCCAACTCATCCCTCGTCTTGCCATTCTGGACATTGTTTTTGGGACTCAGAACTAAAGCAGCTGGACTGAAGCCTTCTTTGAATCAGTTAACCCCTTTGTCTCACCGGCTCAGATCATCTTATCAAGGACCAGCTCAATTCCTTGACTGTGGCAGTACTCTAAAATTAAAAAGAAGTAGGTCTGACTACCACTAAGGATGTGATTTGAGCCCCGCTCTGTGAACAATACTGCTTCCATGTCAACAAATCCTAACTGGTTTGAGATGGTATCTGGAGACTGGAGCTGTAAATAATTCAACCACGTGCCTTCTCCTATGTATGGGCTTCTGGTTCCCCCCGACTCTGGCTTCTTCCCTGGTTCATTCCCTCCTCCTTATTATTCTCATACTTAACGTTTTTACTCTGCCTTTTAAATATTTTACTTACTGAACCGCACCCAAACAAAAATTTCCACATAAGTTCTCCCAATAACTTTCACCCTACAACAGCTCCACTTGTTCTCACACATCTGCAAAAGGCCTTTTAGATGCTGTGGAGAAACTGGCTGAAGGGACTCTCATCCCGTTCACTCCAGGCCAGATACAATTCGCTACATCAGCCCTCTGTTTTCTTGTGTTCCTTTCCTTTTCTTGTGTTACAGATGCTCTGTAGCTCTCTGCAACTTCTTTTAGCTTACTTTTGTACAACAGTTCTAGCAATGAGACCAGTCATTGCCACCCTGAATCAACTCTATGCCCACTTTCTCTCACTGACCCATTCTGTCTCTCCCACCTCTGTTCCTCCCCTCTCATCCAACCTTTCCAGATAAACTCTCGGTTTTACTCTATAACCAAACCATCTGGTTACAGCTCTCTAATAATTATATTCCAAGTGTCTTCAGTAATACAGAATGGCAGTCGCCTGATCCATTGCAGCTGATTAACTTAAGACTCTCCCCTGACTTCATGACCAGAGGACCCCCTCTTCAATGACCCAGAACTGCCCCCTCCAAAAAAGACCCTCCTCATCAGCAAACAGCTGTAAAAACCTTGCCCTGTATTTTTTATATCCTTTCAGAGTCAGAAATGATAGTTTCCTGCTGAAAGACTACATGTCCCAGGTTCCCTTGCAGACTATGGAAGTCATTATCATCCAATAAGGGGCATATCCCATCTTCTCATCTTCCTTAGGCTTGTTGGTCACCTGAACATGTGGGTAACGAAGATGCTCCCTCACGGTGAATTAACATAGGCAAGCCCATTTACAAAAAGGGGTGAGCCAGACATGGCTTTATGCAGACTTCACTCACATTTATGAAAGACATAGGTAGTGTTCTGATCACTAAAAGAAGAAATAACTTGGTGTTATGACAGAACTAAATGACAGACAGATGAAAATCTTCGATACCAAAGCAGCTGTTAAAAAATAAGAAAGTAGTGAGTGTGATTTAGAATTGCAAGACGGATTAACATTGTGTTATGTGCTTTTCTTAGATGGGCAGGGTCTGTTCTGGCAGAGATGATTATACTCCACTACAGGAGAAATGGTGGCTATTCTTCTTCATTTTTCTTTTCTCTTCCTTTCTCTTTTACTTCTTTATTTCTTTTTCTTTTTGGTTTTCTGAGTCAAACATCTCATTACAGCTCAGGCAGGTCTGCAACTTAGCAGTTTTCTGCTTCAGCCTCCAAATGCAGCGATTCACTGGCATACCTGGTGGGGATTTTGAGAAATTAAGTTTATTTTATGTGCCTGTGTGTATGTATGTGCACCACATGCATTCAGGTACCGTCAGAGGTCAAAAATGGTGTCAGAATCTCCTGCAGCTGGAATTCCATATGGCTGTGAGTCACTTTGTGGGTCCTGGTAATATAACCTAGGACCTCTGCAAGAAGAACAAATGCTCTTAATGGTTGAACCATCACCCCAATCCCCAGAAACAGTGGGTTTTTGAGAAAGAAGCTAGGTGTTCTGTTTGGGGAAAAAAACACACGATATGTGTCATCAATAAAGGCGTGCATGTTTGAATGTAGTGGTAAGTCATTCCCAGAAGTGTCATTTTTGCCTTTGGGCTGGCTAGTTTTAAGTCAGCTGGACACAAGCTAGAGTCATTTGGGAGGAGGGAACCCTAATTGAGAAAATGCCTCCATAAGATTGGACTGTAAGCAGGCAAACTTGTAGGGCCTTTTCTTAATTAGTAATCAATGAAGGAGGACCCAGCCCATTGTCTGTGAACTCTAGTGGTCCTGGGTTCTACAATTAAGCATGCAGAGCAAGCCATGAGGAGAAAGCCAATAAGCTGCACTCCTCTATGTTTTCTGTATCTGTTCTTGCCTCCAGTTCCTGAGTTGGCTTACCTCAATGGACTATGATTCAGGAAATATAAACCAAATAAACCCTTTCCTCCCCAAGCTGCTTTGGTCATGAAGTTTCATCACAGCAATAGTAACCCTAATTAAGGCACCATTCCACCTATAAGTTTTGGTTTAAGTGGTGCACAATACATGAATATGAGAGTAGAATAATTTATTGCCTCCTGCAGAATAATGTCAGTATCCTGAAAGAACAAAACCAGTTCAGCGAGATTAGCAAATACTATACATGATATATTGATTAAGAGGACATAATTTATGAAAGTGATTATCAAAACCATTTAGCATGCATTCTCAGTGTACCATGGAATTCATGTCTGTAAATCAAATCTTGTTGTGGAGCTGAGATATTCCTTTCATTTATTTCATCTGCCTTGTAGACCCAGAGGTTTGCAAGTCCAGAGGCTTGCCTGAGCTGTAGAGGAGGTTCAAGACCAGCTTTGACAACCTAATAAGACTTTATCTTAAACTTAAAAATAATGAGTGTTAAGCATATTTCTCCATGGTAGCACACTTGCCTAGCATGAAAGAGAACCTAGGTTCAGTTCTTAGTGCCGAAATAAATAAATAATACACAAATACGTACATATATAAATAAAATTCCTTTACATTTCTTTGAAACTCCAGTTCTGAGCTTAGTCTAGAAATACTAATTTAATGAAAGAATGTTACTTTTCAACATGCCAAATACAATAAAAATTCTTTTCTTTTTATATTTTACAGATTTACAGTATAATAGATTTTGCGTAGTGAAATCCTATCACCTTATAAAATGTTAAAGTTTTTTCCAAGTATTAAAATTCCATTTGCTATAGATGGAAAGAAAAAATAATAGTCCTATCTAATATAAATCAAAAGTGTTGTATGGTGGCTCATGACTGTTATCCCAATACTTGGGAGACTGAGGCAAAAGAATTACCATTAGTTCAAAGCCACTATGGGCTACATAGTGAATTACAGGCCAATTTAGGAATAAGACCTTGTCTCAAGAAGAAAAATTAAATGAGGCTCTATGCATTTTGTTTTTTATGCAGCATAATAAGATTCTGAATTATATCC
Organism: Peromyscus nudipes; assembly: GCA_902168325.1. Classification (NCBI taxonomy): domain Eukaryota; kingdom Metazoa; phylum Chordata; class Mammalia; order Rodentia; family Cricetidae; genus Peromyscus; species Peromyscus nudipes. The sequence goes on from CABHPH010143321.1 coordinate 35,868, forward strand.
TTACTTATTAAGCCATTGTAGTTAAGAACTCGAATGCAATCTATAAATACTAGATGATAAGAATATCATAGATGAGAGTAGGTCTCATGAGGCTTCACTACTCCTTGAGTAGTTATGGGCAGTTAATGTTTGCTGGAGGTGGGAGAGGAGACTTTTTTTTCTTCAGTGATGTAGTCACTGGTTAGATGCCCACGCTGCAGTGCATAAACCCCCATCTCACCCATGCAAATAACCCTTTCTAAACTCAGTAAGTTACACACACACACACACACACACACACACACACACACACACAAAGACACGAAAGCAATAGAATTTTGGGGAAAATGAGTGAATTCTCAAGAGTATGTGGGAGAAAAGAGATGGAAATGGGGAGTGACTAGGATCAAAATATGTTATATACATGTATGAAAATTTCCAACGAGTAATTGAAAGTGATATTTTTAATCTGTTTCAGCTTTGCTTACAGGATTCTATATTAACTATGATCCTTGCCACAGCTAACCTAAGAGTTGCTTTTTTAACTTACTTTGAATTAACTTATCATCTCTCTCTTTTTTCTAGAAAAATTCAAATTCATAGATGTTTTCTTGAAAGTCTAATTCTCAGAAAGAATATTTCTTTGTCTATAGATGAAGCAATTTCTGAGCAGAGTAGAGAGATTTAATTTTCATTTGTCACATGTCATATTCAGTTTATAAAGCTCAAATAACTGTTTGACATAGTTAAATATCCAAGTCTCTAAAAAAAAATCTACTTATGATTCCTTAGGAATGGAAAATAAATTGGAATTCTCTTAAAATCAGTTCATTTCAACTGTAGTGAAGTTACACCCAAGAACACATTCTCAGTATCTGAGCTAATATTAAATGGAACAATCAAAAGAGTAGATGGCTTTAGAAACTATTTTCAGGATAAAAAATACACCAGAGGGTTGGGGAGATGGCCCAGCACATAAACGGTTTGCTGTGCAACTGTGAGGTCTCGAGTCCCATCCCCAGAATGTTTGTAATACTGGTGGTCATAGTGTCCTGTCTTATCTTTGTGAGGCAAAGAGAAGGGGTTCCTCAGAGCAAGCTAGCTAACAAGATTAGGTGAATTAGCACACCTGTGCATATGCTCTCATGAGCATATGTATGCACCTATGTACATGTGAACACACACATGGAATATATGATGCTTATTAATCAGGTTGGAAAAAGATAAAATGTCAAATGTAATGTTTGATCTTTAGCTAGAATCATAGTGGCACATATCTATATTCAGCATTTTGGAAACTTAGAAATATCATGACCTTGAGCCTGTAGTCTATAGCAAAATGTCTTCAAATCAAAATCAACTCAAACAAAATCAACTAAATATTATAACACTTATTTTAAGCTGTTCTGAGATGTCATGTGTATATGTATACATACACATATAACATGTATAAATGAAGAGAAATGGATTTTAAGTTAATGCAATATATTTTCTACAAAGCCGCAGTGAAAACATTTTTGAATTGATAATTTTAAACAGCAGAATCTGAAATATGATCATTTTAGGACATGTAGTGCAGGTGTGGCATGAATGTTATGGTAGTAATCAACCACTTTAGAATTGGATTTAAGGCCCTTTCCATGCCTGATACTATTAACAGGGCCTAGAACGTATGGCTAGATAGGTCATAGACCTTGGATAGACCCTTCTATTAATTACTTTTATAAATGAACATATTATTAAAACGGTCTCTAATAACTTATTGCTGATCCCAAAGATCGGTACATCTCTCAATTCTTATTCTTGTTATAGAAGACAATTAACATGGAAACCCACTAGTAGCTAATATGTAGTAAATAGGAGACTGTAGAGTGCTCATCCATATGGGGTATCTCTATCACACCCCTCTTACCATGGTTCAGGGATCTTTGTGGATTAGGGTCATAGAGATTGTGAGAGTCAGAATGACGTCAAGGAAATTTTTCTCATGACACAACTCAGAAGTTGCACCTAATGAACACATAGCAGTTGTGATTGAAAAAAGAGGGGTGATAGAGATACACCATATGGGGAAGAACACTACAGTCTCCTATTTACTACATATTAGCTGCT
>CABHPH010143321.1:38058-48364 GCA_902168325.1 Peromyscus nudipes
AGGAACTTAGGTCACCTGTGAAGAGGTGGCCTGGAACCAAGGAAAGGAAAGTGGGTGCGCTGCTTGCCTGCTCCCCAGCCTCCCTCTTACTTGGAGACAATCAGACCCAGCAGGGAGTCAAGTCAAGGAAGAACTCATTTATTGATAGGCAGTGAGCCTCTTTTATACCAGAAAACCTCAGATCCCTAGGAGGGGGTGAAGGAACCAACCAATCATTTTAAAGGTCACCCTATTTACAAGTTGTTTATACCCTGATATCATCTCCTGTTTTTAGTATCTTATCTTAGCATAAATAACTTGAGTCAACTTCCTTCCTCACCATTCGTCTCTAATCTCCATACAAATAAACCAAGATAACTTCCTCTCAGCCATCCTTTGTATCTATTCTCTGCATAAACAGCTTAAGCTCTATTTATCTAAATTTCTCTAGGCACCCTCTTTGCAGCCCATGTATGCCCCACAACTGAATGCACATGATCCATACAACATCCCAGTATGAAAAGAAGGAGGTGGGCAGGAAGTTTCACCCCTAGCTGGGGAGACATTGGCATTTGATGGCTGCTGGAGAGGGAGAGTCAGTTTTTTTAATGGTGTAAACCCTGTTCCCATCCTAATAGGACAACTACACTCCAGGGAAGACTCCCACACCAAGAGTGTTAGGTAACACAAATTGGAGTTGATGGGTTAAAAAAAGAGAATAAGAAAATTGGGTGATTAGGGAGGTGGGGGTGGGTCCAGGAAGAGTTTGGGGAGGAAGGCGAATATGATAAAAATATATTGAATGAAATTCTCAGATAACTAATAAAAATATTTAAAAATGCCCCCACAGAAACATTTCTTATTCACTGTGACAGTATAGATGGGAAGAACTATCTAGAAAACTTACTGCTTCTCTGAGTATTTTCTTAAGCATGTAATGAAGTTTGTTTGGAGCTCTTCAGCCAGATAAAACTTCTGTGACTGTATCACCTATAGAAACCCCTAGAAATCCTTTCCCTTACTTTTTTCTTCACGATTATGAAATTATTAAAATCATGAAAGAAAACCAACTTATTTCAGCTGTATGAAATTACTAATTTTTCTTAGCAAACTCAAGGAATTTTGTCATGAATGATTTTAAATTCAGATAAAGCAAGTAGAGAAATCAGAGTTTTCACTTTGGAAGTTGGTTTTGTCCCTCTCAACATGCCAGAATTTTGTCAGCTTTAGTGTCTGTTGGTTTCAGGACCTGTGTTCAACAGTTCTGGCCACCAGAGAGTTTTCTTCCTTGGAATGTGGCCTCTTCTGGTTGGGATCCATGGCATCTGCAGCTCTACTTTTTTCATTATACTGGGATGCACTCACACTGATCCTTTCTCCTTCTGCTTTAAGCACAGCATGCTGAATGTTGGCCATATAATTCTTTGTGTTGCTGTCGTTAGTCACAAAAAATCTTTCATGGTCATTGAAAATAGCAAAGTAATTCTGAAATATGGTTTTCTGTTTTCCTCCCATTCATTCCATTCCTCCCCATTTCTAATATTACAGCAAAATAGAAGGTCTTATCCATGGGTTTCTTTCTGCATTTGTATCTTGATACAATCCAAAGTGGTGGTTTATTACTCAGTAACACCAAGGAGTAACTAAATGATTATCTCAACAAATTAGAGTGCTATTTGCATTTTAAAAATTCTTATTTGTGTGTGTGGGGGGACTGGACATGCCAAAGTGACTGAGTGGTGGTCAAAAGATAACTTTGTGGAGTCTATTCTCATTTCCCATCTTTATGTGAGTTCCAGGGTTACTGTGAGGTGGTCAGACCTATAGTGAAAGCACCTTTATCCACCTTGCTGGCCTTGGAATCAATTTTTAACTGAAAAAAAAAAAGATTGTTTTAGTAGGAAAATAATCTTAAAAACTTTTCATGCCATTAATTATGTGTGTTTCATGCTACAACTCTAATGTCATAGTTTGACAAAGTTTCTGTTTTATTGACAAGGAAGTCACACATTCAGGAGCATTTCCAGATGCAGCAGGTTAAGAGTAAGGTGCATCACAGGAATTGATAACTGCACATATGTCCGAAGGAAATAATAAGGAAATAGTCAGTACTCTTCAGGTTTAATTCTCTTTCCAACACTAAACTGAGTCAATGTTAAAACCATTTGAAATCATTTTTGACTTAACAGTGAACATTATGTATTGAGATTTTATATCAAAACAGAGTAAAGTAAGATACATTTTCTAAACAAATGTACTGAATGTATATTTTGAGACTTTTAAGTCATTTTCAAATCTTGAAATCCATTTGATCACCACAGATTAGTGAGACCTTTGGTAATTGCTACCATTTATCTAATAACATAGATTACAAACAATTGAGGCAAGGGCATATGCTAAGATTGTATGTTGTCCTGGGTCAAGGGAGTTTCAGACTTTATTACCATCTCTGATTATAATTTCTCTGCATGCTTTAATTTCAGTGTAGTTTCTAAAGAAGTAAGATAACCACCTTAAATACACATTATTTGTGCCATTTAATTTACCTGTTATCCCAGAAATATTTATGTCATATCATAGGACTGATATTATAGGCTGATGTGTCTACATTCAGGGTATGAGTGGAAAGACTTAAGACTTACCATTAAGTGATGATATAGGCGTGCGTATTAGGACTTCATGGCATTTTTAAAGAACATTCAGAAATAAATGATTTTTAAGTATATCCTAAATTTGATTTCTTCTTTTGACTTTATTTGATTTGCAGAGTTACCATGGAGTTTGGGTCTTTGGGGCCATTTCTCTTTCTGTTGGCTGCACACAGTATTTTATAAATTAAACAAGTTCGTTTTCTGCCTTCACTTCACTTCTCTTTTTGGGACCTGATTTCCTCTTGATTATAAATTTGTCACAAGGGGATTGTTTTCTTCTTTGGGGCCAAACAGCTGTTTTTGATTTTAGTTTTCCTTCTTTGGTTTTTTTTTTTTTTTTCCATTAGTGAGGTTGAGTTCCTTTGTCAAGGGAGGGAGACTTCAGTCCATGATGTTCTTTTTATATCAACATGCACAGCAGCAAAATACAAACGGCATTTGGAAGGACAGTTTTTGAGTATACTCAATAGAATTTGCTGAAGCACTTTTGCATTTGCAAACGATCTCGATCTGCCCCCAGGCATTCTTAGCTGTGGACTAGTGGATGGCTGACAAACAAGCAAACAAACAAACAAACAAAAAACCCGCCACGTGTTTAGCTTTTGTCCTAACTTTGCGTTCTCATTCTCTGTATGAGTGAGCACCTTTGTCTGATTAACACAGTCCAGTTATCCAAAGCCAGCGTCAGATGATCTTGATACCCTGGAGGTACCTATTGAATGCATATAGCGTCTAATGACTTTTAAAATATTAATGTCTTTGGTCTTGAGGACAAATGGACTTTCATTGAATAAAACTAAAATTAGAACAGCATCACGAATGTTCCAGTTCATAGGACTATTAAAAAATTAGCAAAATAGTTATGAGTTTCCATTTAACTATCAAGGATATCACTGAACTTATAGAGTTTTTTTCATACCTTTTGAAAAATCAGCATCGTGTATCATTGAGGCCCAAATGATCTTAACTTTTTTCTTTTAGAAGCGAGTCAAATATAATACCAATTGTTTATTTGCTTTTTCTTCCCCTCTTCAAACTAGAGAATTTAAAATATAGATTCATTTGATCCACTGGGATATATATTATAGAAACACAAGTTAATTGTGTTATATATTAGGTGAAAAACATTTTGGGTTCTTGTAGTTTTATAATAATGTCTCCAGATTTTAACTTAGCAGAGAAATCATTGGGTATTTTTGATATATGAAGAATTTTTAAGGACAGTTACTTTAAGGTTTAGACTTAGGGGAGAGTAACAAGGAAAAGCTCCCTCAACAGTGCTTTCCACAGATCAGGGGTGGTGGTTCATCAAGGTGGAAAATCACAGCCAAATTAGTTGGTCTTAGTGTTATGTGGCAGGAGTTACTGTAAGAGATGGCATACGTATTGTGGAGAAATTCCTTTCACAAGACAAATTCAGTCTGCTGATGAAAAAGCTATTAATACACTAGAAAGTAACTGTTATGCTGGTTATAGAATTCTTCATTTTGCTTTGCAAATTAAGCAAACGTACAGATAAAAACCAAAGAGAAATAAATGTATTCTTCATCTGGATATATCATTATTTCTAATAGTCTCTCTTCTCTCAAATAAAATTTCATTTTTGGAGAAAGAAACCACCAAGAATCAGGAAAATAAAACTAATAAAAATAAATACAAGCATATGATTATTATGGGATGGTTACAGGAACTTGCTAGCTATAGCTCTGCCTACTCTTGATACTGAAATACAAAAGATAGTTGAGCACTGGAAAATAAACCAAGTTGCTTTTTGATGGGAAAAGTGGCCTCGTCTCATGTTGAGTGTTTCACAGCTTCCTTTTAAAAATAAATTCAAAATAAATTCACCCACTAAATTATAGGTGACTACTGAAGACGAGAGACTTTTATCCCATAAGGTAGAGCATGCCCTGGTAAGATTATCAAGCAAAGTGAAAATTGGGGGGACGAACTCCTGTTTTACAGTCTGGTACATACAAGAGAGGGAAAAAAGTTGTTTCACTGAAAGATAACCATAATGTGTGTGGATTTTCTATACATCATTTTGACCCATGGAAACTGTAATGGTTTAAATAGGAAATGCCCCCCATAGGCTCATATATTTGAATGCTTGGTACCCAAGTGGTCGCACTCTTTGGAGAGGCTGTGGAACCTTTAGGAGTTGAAGCTTTATTGATAGAAGTATGTTGTTGGGGTCAGGCTTGAGAGTTCATAGCCTTTTTCCATTCCCAGTTCACCCTTTTGGCTTCATTTGTGTGGACAGAGGTGTGATATATCATCTTCTTGTTTTGGTCACTTGCTGCCCTGCCTTCCATGTCTTATGGCTCTCCCTCTAGAACCATAAGACAAACTCTTTCTCATATGACGCTCTTTCAGTCATGGTGTTTTATCACAGTGACCAAAGGCAACTAATACAGAAACAGAGGATGCTAAGCTCTCATTAGATTTTGTAGGTTCTTCTTTAAGAAGCATGAGTGACAAACTCAGAGAGAATGGGATAAATTAACTCCAAAGAGCCTTGATAAAATGGCATTGTAGTTATTTGATGCCCTTATTTTATGGAACCATAAAGAAATATGATAATAGGAGCAGAAATATTTCCTTCTATCATCTTGGAGAAAAAAAATCTTAAGCTTCAAGTCATCAAGCACAAACCAACAAGCCAAACAAACTATAAGTAAAGTAAAAATAAAACTTTATACTGACTGAAAAATTTCATATCATCGGATAGTGAATAAAATCAAGTTGAGAAAATTCAAGAATGTAGTATTCATCTGAACATTATTTCAAATATGAAAGCCACAAAAGTCTTTCTAGATAGACAGTCTCATAAATCACACTACCAAATTCTTGCAGTTTCAGAGTAAGGAGTTATTTTTATAAAAATATCAGCCTGAAATGACTGAAATGAGCAAACCAAAACCTTCACCTTAATTATAAGAAAGTGATCGTAATTGCACAACACCTTTAAGAAACTACAAAACCCTATTCTTAAAGAAGATATCAAGAAATGATGTAGATCTTCCCAGAAACAAATTTGGTGGCTAATCTTTGAACCTACTAAAGGGATCACAAAGGTCACTGGTCCAGAGTTCTTTTTTTTTTTTTTTTTTTGGTTTTTCGAGACAGGGTTTCTCTGTGTAGCTTTGCACCTTTCCTGGAGCTCACTTGGTAGCCCAGGCTGGCCTCGAACTCACAGAGATCTGCCTGCCTCTGCCTCCCGAGTGCTGGGATTAAAGGTGTGCGCCACCAACGCCCGGCCCAGAGTTCTTTATTTTCAAAGGAGAGGGCTTGAAGAAAGGATGAAGTATACATACAATCCAGTCCCTCTCTACAAGGCAGCAAGGAAGAGAGGTTTCGTGTGGGAAATGCTACTTTTAGTTACTTTGACTAGGAAAAAATTGTTCTAGATGAAAGATGTAGTAGATTTATGAAGAGAAACAATGTGAAAGTCAGCTTTGCATCCACTGCATGTCATTACTAAAACATACATAAGTTGATATTTAATTATAAAACAAAGGCATAAACAAATATATTTCTTGTCTTCACTGTGAATGATGAACTCTGCAGTAATAACTCAATCAGTTATAGAACAGGTACACAGTAGATACCAATGGTATGAATCATAAAATAGGTTTACCAAATTTGTCAGAATGCATATTTTTAGGCAAAATTCTTGAATTTTAGCTGTTCAGTTCTTCCATAATCCATTGTCCCTACTTGTCTCCATATAGCTAGAGAACTGAAAAGGTACTTAAAATAATCCATGTTCTAACCTCATTATTGAACTCCAAGAAAATCATTAAGGATCAATGAGAGGAGACAAAGAGAGTCCACTGTATGGTTTTTATACAAATGCTGATGTGCTGAGGAACAATAGAGGGGGTATCATGGTAAAATTGATCTAATAGGTGAAGTAGAAAAGGGAGGCTTTAGATAAGTAGGGCAGGGAAGTAAATATTGAAGGGAGCAGTATAAAATAAGAATGTCTGAAAAATTCATAAGAAATCATATACTATTAATAGTTCACCTTAAAATCCTATAATACATTTAATTCTCTGTTTAAATATACATACATAATTTTTAAATGAATTAAAAATTATGCTCCCTCTAAGAGTCAAAGACCACTTAACAAAAGCTCCAATACCATACACAAGAAACATTCTTTTGAGTAGTTGGCCAGGGAAGAGAGTCCCCAAATGAATAGCATGTTGCTACTGCCACTGTTTGCCCCCACAAGGGAGAAGGTAAATCCCTATTGCTGAAGACAGCATGCACTTCGGAAACAGGGCCCAGAGACCCCTGAGCTGGAACTGTTCTTAATGCAAATGAAGACTGCGTTCAGTGTACCAGAAGGCACCAGGCAAGTATCCAAATGAGGAAGGCAACCAAAGTTCTAACCAGCTGTGGCATCTATGCATCACAACAATGATCTTCATGGCACAAAAACCCTAAGAATGCATTAGTGGCATTCATAACTTGGTAGTAACCAACAGCTATCTAATTGGATTTAAGACCTGCTTAAAAGGGAAACCATGCTTGCTGCTGGATATATCACTAACTACTCAGTGCTAGTGAAGTCATAGATATTGCAGAACCAACAATCATTATTTACTGAACTACAATAGTACCTAACAACAGTTGAAACGCTTGTCCTTATATCCACAGATAAGTTCAGTCTTCAGCCCTCATCAAGAAAACCTTGCAACACCAAAGAACACTATAAAAACCAAACACACTCAAAATGCAGTTATGGATCCCCGTCTCAGTGGGTACATCTACAAAACACTCCAGCACCCAAGGCTCAGGAAACAATGCAGAAAATGGGCAGAAAGATTGTTAAGAAGCAGAAGATTGGGGGGTTTGCTGTGAGACTGTGTCTTCTTGAAATGTCAGAAGCTATGCTCATAAAGTATTACCAACATGACTGCTCAAACACAAGTTGAACAAGAATGACATCCATAGTCATGCCAAAGTGAATAGGGAAAATTCATTAGGCCTCAATGATATAGAAATATAGGATATGTATGTGACAGGATGAAAGGGTAGATTATTGAACTCACTTTTAAAGAGCAACAACTTGTTTAAAATGTTTTACATTGGCATAGATTTTAGTTTATTGATACAAATTTAAAGTTAATTTTGTTATACTGTATGTGTATTTGTACTCTTGTTTAAGGTATTATGTGTATGCAAATCATTTAAAATTGTAATGTATCATTAAGAAATACAGATTAATAGTTAATCATCTGTGACAGTCAACTTATAGTCATGTTAGTTTAGTTTTCTAGGTATACATAGATATATTTCAGATAGATAGGTAATCTTCAAACACTTCAAAGACCTACAGAATATGGCATTTAAAATGTTGTAAAAACTTAGACTTTCTGGACAGTGAGACACATCTGCTACTGGCAGCACCAATTTACTTTAAAGAGAAAGATAGGCATTGAAGACACTCTATATGGAGTCTATCTTCTTCTTGGCAAAAATAGCCATTTGGGCAAGAAACTGTTCTTGTCTGGACTGCTTGACAAACTTTGGGTGACTGTTCAGGCAGTCAGCTGTCTCTGTCATTCTAGATTTTTGGAAGTTGCTTACAATGCATTTCCTGTTTACTTAGGTAATATTATATCCTTCTGAGGTCTTTGATGTAGTTGAAGACTAGATAGTTTTCCTTGGTTATGATAAAAGATAAGTTAGATATAAAATTTTAGATTCATAAATATAGGTTAGAATATTTTCTTTAATTTGCCAAATACAAATAGACTAAATATTATATCTATAATTCTTGCTTGATAGCTGTTTTGTTATATGTAACTTTACTATGTTAAAGTTAAAGCCTTCATTTTTAATTAAACAGAAAAGGGGAAATGCTGTGGGATAATGCTTTTGTGCACTGGTTTAATAAAATGCTGATTGGCCAGTAGCCAGGCAGGAAGTATAGGCAGGATAAGCAGACAAAAAGAATTCTGGGAAGAGGAAGGGTGAGTGAGAAGATGCCAACCCACCGTCCAAGGAGCAACATGTAATGGCAAACAGGTAAAGCCAGGGAACACATGGTAACATATAGATTAACAGAAATGGGCTGGATTTAAGTGTAAGAGCTAGTTAATTGTAAGCCTGAGCTAATGGCTGAGCAGTTTTAATTAATATAAGCCTCTATTGTTTACCTGGGTCTGAGCAGCTGTGGACTGGGTGGGACATAGGAAAACTTTCAGCTACACCTCAATACTATAGAAATAACTAGAGACAACTAAGGAATGCAGAGAGTGGGAGAAATAGTCTTCCCCAAGGAAGAGTACACCAATTAATTGATTGTCTATTACCAAATGATTAGCCCTGAAAATGTACACAGAAGTAACATTATAAAGACTGAGCAAGTTTGTTTAAGAATATACATTTATGAATATATACATATATGCATGCAATTACAATTAATAAAAAAAGAAATCATGAAAACAGATGCAGACCCACACCTAAACATTAGGCAGAGTTTGGGAAATCCTGCAGAAGAGGAGGAGAAAGGATTATAGGAGACAGAGGGGTCAAGGACAACACAAGTAAACTCTCAGAATCAACTAACCTGGGCTCATAGGGGCTCATAGACTACATGGGACTGACCTAGGCATTCTGCATATGTGTTACAGTTGTGTGGCTTGGTCCTTTTATGGGAATCCTGAGGGAGGGAACAAGGGCTGTCTCTGATTCTTTTGCTGGTATTTGGGACCCTACTCATGCTGGGTTGCCTTGCCTAGCCTTAATACACGGGGAGGTTCTTAGACTTACTGCTACTGGATATGCCATGTTTTGCTGATACTCTGGGAGACCTGCCCTTTCTTGAGCAGAGGCAGAGGAAGAGTGGATTGGGAAGTGGAAACGAGGGAGGGTTGGTGATGTGAGGGGAGGGCGTGCTGCAGCCGGGATGTAAAGTAAATAAATAAATAAATTTATTTTTAAAAAAGAGACCATAAATTTGAAAGAAAGCAAGGAGGGATGCACGGAAATGTTTAGAGGTGGGAAAGGGAAGGCAACTATTTTACAATTACAATCTCAAAAAAGTTTTAAAAACTAAGAAAAAGAGAAAAAAGAAGAAAACACAAAAAAGAGTAGGTCCTAGTGATGTAGAATGGCACTAAGGCTATAGGAAATAAGAACATTGCAATCCAGCTGTTTTGTATATGATTAAAATTAAATAAGTGAGGGTCCATAAAATCATCAAAAAGAAATAGGAACAGATGAAGTGATATAGGTAATAAAGTCTGCTTAAAAAGAAACCAATGTAATTAGGTAAAGGAATAGTGGAAAATAAAAAAGTACCATGGAAATTAAAAGCCATATTGTTGGCAGCAGACACTGAACAGGCCTTGTGCATAGCTTGTTTGCTTGCCCTAAGGTGCCCTTTTGTTTTTCCTCTTTTCCTGTGGTCAGTAAGTCACAGGATGTTTATGATATAGCTATTGCTGGAACATTGTTTCAAGAATCAGCTCTCTGCTGATTCGCTTGCAGTCTTCCTGTTTGGCTGAGCTGCTGGGATGCAGATGGGAACCTGAGGAACGTACCCCAACCCCATGGAGAGTAGGAAGTAGCAGGGTATATAAGGCTGATGGATAGTCAATAAAGGAGCTCTTTTTGGATGAAGAATCACAGTGTGTCCAGAGTGCTGTTTAACCTCG